>ML790046.1:26792-39192 GCA_009831015.1 Picea engelmannii | reverse complement strand
GGGGGGGGGAGAGAGAGGGAGAGAGAAAGAGGGGAGGAGAGAGAGAGTGAGAGAGAGAGAGAGAGTGAGGGAGAGAGAGGAAGAAAGAGGGGGTTATAGAGAGAGAGTGTGTGTGAGAGAGAGGGAGACAGAGGGAGACAGAGAGGGGGGAAGAGAGAGAATGAGAGGAAGTGGGGAAGAGAAAGGGAAGGGACGTAGAGAGAGGTAAATAGCCTACAAAGATGTATACAACCAAGGGGAATATCAAGTGGATCGACTACCAGAACAATGCATCATTTATATATCACTTACCAACTTATCTCTACTCTGCACAACTATCTATCAAATCTAACACAGTAATGCAATAACAATATATCAAAGGGAAAATAACATAGAATCAATCATACACAACACAAGGTATACATGGTTTACCCTCTCTCTAGAGCTACATCCATAGAACTATGCTTTATAATATATTAAGATGAAGCATATAGTTCTTGTCTGCGCTCTTAGCTAGTAGATCTTCTTTCTTCTCCTCTCTGTCTTTCCCCTTCTTGCGCACCCAGTTGCAGGACTTGATCTCTGCACCCAGCTGAAGATCTTACAATACCAAAAGGATATTACACTTAGCACTTCTCTCTCACACACAATAATCACTGATGCCAATAATAAAAACTAGAACGAACCCTCTTCCCTCATATAGGTTCTTATTTATACATCAAAATCACTCACAGACAGCCTTAGGCCGAAACCTAGGTGTCAAAACCCTAGATACCAAAACCCTAGGTGTCTGAAAACCCTAGGTCAACTTGACCTGTGTTTTCAAGGCTTCACTAGCCTATCTTTTCTTCCTTCTTATGTGGTGCTCCAAAGCATCCAACGATGGATTTTTCCTCTTGCTAAGTTGTCCACGATCTATCTTCCTTGTTGATCTATCATTCTTGATCTCCTCATCCAACAACTTGCTTCCTTTTACTTCGCTCTATCTTTTCTTCTCTTTTTCTCACTTCGACCCAGTAACAGTCACTGTGTCTTCCACACAGTTCCCATTTCACTTTCTCTTTCTTGATCTTTTCCTGCTTCCATAATCAAGGGCCAACAACCCCCAACACTCACCTATCACTCGTCCCGAGGCACTTCAGATTTGATCCTTCTGTTTTACTTTGAATTTAGACTGTGTAGTGCAGCCTTTTCTTTCTTCTCTATGCCTCCTCTACTTCCTTGTGCAGAATGTATTTTCTGTGTCCAGTAGCTAGTTTCAACTGCACCTGGTACCTAGACCCTTTTCCTTATGCATTTACTGAGAGCTACGAGGCAACTGGTTGTCACAATACAATTTCAACCGGCTCTCGTTCACTAATCCTTCCTTCCATTCTTCATTCAAAGTCTTCAACTGTGCATCTCCTCCTTCTGTAACATAGGTGACCTCATATGGCCTGAGCCAATGCGTTCTGAACTTCCCAGGATGCTTCATGAACTTACTGTCATATATCAGTACTAGATCACCTTGCTTAAATGCCTTCTTCTTGATGTGTTTTTCATGGTAGGCCTTCTCTCTTTCCTTTTGAACCTGCTAATGGAATCCTACAATAAATCTGTCTTCTTCTATTTCAAACAACTGTGCGAGCCTCTCTTGAATAACACCAGTGTCATACATATCTGCAAAGGCAGCAATTCTTAAGCTTGGTACCAGATATTCCATTGGGACAACAGCTTCGAGACCTTAAACCAACTTGAAAGGGGTCTTCATTGTTAGCTTCTTACAAGTGGTTCTATAGGCCCAAAGTACCACTGGTACTCTTAAGTCCCAGTCATCTCTATTGACACTACAAATCTTCGTTAGCGTTGTCTCCAAGATCTTGTTGAATGCTTCAATTGTCCCATTTTCTTGTGGATGGTAGGGTGTGCTCTTCTGATGATGGACTGCAAATTCCTCAGTCGGGGATTCAACTATTTTATTTATGAAATGTGTGCCTTGATCACTCATAAGGATCTTTGAGCATCCAAACTTGGTTATGATGTCATCAAATATGAAGCATGCACTTTAGTTTCACTACAATCCTTAACTGCTCTTGCTTCAGCCCATCTAGTCAAATATTTTGTCGCAGTAATTATGTACCTTGCTCCCGTGTGCTTCCTTGGTGGGTTTATAGGTCCTACGAAGTCAATGGCCCATTTCTCAAATGATTGTAAGGTAAGTTATGGTGCTAACAACATTTCATCTCTTCTGGATGGTTTTCCAACTCTTTGGCATATAGCGCAGGCTCTGTAATAGTCCTTGGCATGTCTATGTAAAGTAGGCCACCTAAGGCCAGCTCTAAGAACATTCTGCACAATTTCTTTACCTATGTAGTGTCCTCTTGTGATGCCTTCATGAGATTCTACGAGGACCAATAGTCACTCTGCCTCCATAACACACCTTCTCAATATCTCATCAGGTCCTATTTTGTATAGTTGTCCAGCTATAAGTGAAAAGTCTGCAGCACACACTACTAGTTGTTTCTTCTAGGGAATTGTATACTCACTAGGTGCCATTCATGTTGACAAGAACTGGACTATCTCTGTGAAGTGGTCATCAATATTTCTAATGGATAGTAGTTGTGCATCCAACAGTGTATCCTCCAAACTAGTCGGCTCTTCTCCGTGTTCCAACTTCGACAAGTGGTCAGGACCTTTGTTCATTATTCTTAGCTTAACCACAATTTTGAAATCATATTCCTGAAATAGAAGAAGCCATATGCATACTCTCCCCCCCAACACTAGCTTGTTGACTAGGTATTTCAGTGCGGAGTGATCAATAAACATTTTAAAGTGTCCTCCCAACAAGTAGTAACAAAATTTCTGCAGCACATACACCATGGATAACCCTTATCTCTCAGTAGTGGTGCAATTAATCTCAGTGGTTGATAGCTTCTTGCTGGAAAAGGATAACAAGTGGTTGATGTCTCCTATTCCTGGTTGTGCTAACACATCTCCCAATGCAATGGAAGATGCATTGACATGCACGTGAAATTCCTTGCTCCAATCTAGAAAAACTAGGATAGGTGCAGTAACCATCTTTTGTTTCAGCGTGTCGAAGCTTTGCTGGAATTCTTTTGTCCAATGAAATTGACAATCTTTCTTCAAAAGATTTTCCATAGGTGTTGTAATATGAGCATATCCTTTAATGAACTTCCTGTAATATCCAATATGTCCCAATGCAATGCGCAGTTGTTTGACTAAAGTAGGAGGGGGTAGATCAAATATAATGGAAATTTTACATGGATCTACCAGTAGTCCCTTCTTGCATACAATATGACCTAACAACACTCCAAATGGTGAGAAGAAGGTGCACTTCTTCAGATTCAAGGCAATATGACACTACCTACATTTTTCCAACATTAGCCTTATACATTCAATATGATTTTTTAATAAACTAAAAATAGTCTAATCATCAAAATATGCTTCTAGAAATTTATGTAGAAACTCCTTGAATGCTTCGACCACCACCCTAGAAAGCATGGCTGGGGAATTTTTCAAACGACATCACGGTATACTGGTAGGATCCCCATTCTGTTGCAAATGAGGTCTTATGGCGATCTTCCTTGGCGATATGGATTTGATGGTATCCTAAAAATCCATCTGTAAAATAATATACCACCTGGCCTCCCACATTATCTAACACTTCGTCAGTGAATGGAATAGGGAATGGGTCATGCAAATAGGCATCGTTCATCTTTCTAAGATCTACACAGATCCTATTCTCTCATGTCTTCTTGTCTTGTACCACCATAGGGCTAATCCATTCTGATTCTTTGACAGGTTCTATAATCCCTGCTTCCATCATTCTGTCGAGCTCAATCTTCACTTTCTCCTTATATTTAGGGTTCAAACTGCATGGTCTCTGTTTGAATGGTATTGCATATGGTTTCAAAGGGATCCTCATCTCGCCCATAGGCCCTTTAATTCCCTTCATATCAGTGAACTTGGTCGGACACAAGTCCTAATATTCATGGAGTAACTCTGTGATTTTGTCAATAGTAGCAGCATCCCAATAATCTCCGACATTTGCAGGCTTCGGTGTTTTCTCTGCTCCAATATTAACTTTCTTAATCTTGATTTGTTGTACAATAAATGGTAGCTCAACTCCTGGTCCTTTCACATCTCTCTATCCCTCTATTTCTGCGATGTTCACCTTCCTCAGATCATTGTCTTCATCAACATTGATGTTGTAATAGCCTTGCAGTTTCTGGAGGGGCACAGTCCATTCGTCCTCTTCTTTTTCTAAAGGGAGGCTAGAGGCCTCCTCAAATACTTTCTGTATTACAATCTGTAATGCTTGATCTACTGAAGGATATGGACTTTCAAATAAGAAGGTAGTTACAAAATTCTGAGTCATACCTTCCCAATCTGCAGTGATGAGGCACAACTCTGCTTGAAGGTACCAGTTGATAGTGGTTTTTTCTAGCATGTTAATGAATTTGTGCACCCACTGCTCTTGAGGAATGTTGCTCCAATATTTCTCACAACTTTGCACATTGTACTTTGGCCAACTTCGACCTGTTTATTGAACTTCATTGCCTTCTACTTGTGCTGAGAACCGTGCTGTCATCAAAGTACGACATTGTACCCAGTCTGTAATGTTGTTTTTGTGTGTCCCCCACCATCTTGCTGGTGTTTCTTTCAAGGCCTCATCCATTGCCAACAATATTTGTTGCATTGGTACACTTTATTCAAAGTCCGACAAGAAGGTTTCTAAAGGATTCAAACCATCAAAGTTGGGTAGGTTAATTACAGTCTTCCAAAGGGGCTTACAGTTTGTTGATTAGCCATCCTAAGACTAATAGGGGAATAGACCAACTTAGGTTTTCCCATCAGTGCCCAGGTTTGCTTCATCATGAAATTGACCTCCGACCCTAAGTCGAGGACCACATAGCCTATATCATACTCTCCTATTTGAGCATTCAAGTGTAATTCCTTATTTGTCCTTCTCCTTTTAGAGACTTGGTGTATTGTCCTATTCAGTAAGGGGTCTATCTTTCCTAGCTCATACTGTCTGATTAAATTTTGTAGTTCTTGTATGATGCTCTCATCCTGAATCAAATTAATACAAGTATATAAAAATTACATGAGATTGCTTACCTATTTTCCTTCTTTTGTCAAAGCAGATTGATCAAATGCCAGAGGCATTCCATATTCCCTTACTTTTGGTCGTGTCTTTGATGAAGAACCTTGCTCTTCTTTGAATTCTTTTCTTGCCTCCTCAAATATTTGTCTTTCTCTACAAACCCCTCATAGCTTCTTCAGGTGAGACTACATATGCCTCACAGGTGTTGCCAAAAGGGACAGTAGCTAGGACTTGTTGGTGCACTCTTGGAGATAAACCCTGGGTGTGCCCCTATGCCAAAAAATGGTTTCATTGTTGGGACACAGATGTCTACAACCAAGGGGAATATCAAGTGGATTGACTACCAGAAAAACCCAACATTTATATATCACTTACCAACTTAGCTCTACTCCGCACAACTATCTATCAGATCTAACATAGTAATGCAATAACAGTATATCAAAGGGAAAAGAACATAACATCAATCACACACAACACAAGGTATACGTGGTTCACCCTCTCTCTAGGGATACATCCACAGAACTGTGCTTTATAATATATTAAGATGAAGCATATAGTTCTTGTATGCGCTCTTAGATAGTAGATCTTCTTTCTTCTCCTCTTTGTCTCTCCCCTTCCTGCGCACCCAACTGCAGGACTTGATCTCCACACCCAGCTAAAGATCTTACAATACCAGAAGGATATTACACTTATCACTTCTCTCTCACACACAATAATCACTCATGCTAATAAAAAAAACTAGAACAAACCCTCTTTGTTGGACCTTGACCAAGTTTTTGGGATAACCTTGGTCATTTTGACCTATTTTGGAACTGCGACAGCTAGTCAAAGAAGGACCGCCAAGCGAAGCATCTTGGTCCACTTTTGGGCCCTATTAGGGTTTTTGGGTTAATGTAATGGGAAAGGGATGTCATCCCATGGGTTTACCCACTCTTAGGCCCACTTTTGTATGTATAAATAGATGTCTAGGCGAAGTAAGTAGACGACGCTAGTGCATCTATGTGATGTATGGCAGACGGCTTAGTGCTAATAATTAGATCTATGTGATAGGATGTGGATTTTAAATGCTCTGTGAATGATCATAAGAAGCTTTCATAGCTAAGTGTAAGTTGTTGTAAGAGGCTTTGTATTGAAGTGCAAGGAAGAAGGATCTAGCGAGCTGCGCAGATCTTTTGTCCTCTATGAAGAAGGGTTTTGTGCTATGTATTGTAACTGGCGATTGAAGATACTAATAAAGAAGAAGATTTGGTGGATGTAGCCCTAGGGTGGGGGTAAACCATGTAAATCTTATATGATGTTTTTATTGTTGCTAAGTGCTGAAATACTGTAGACCTAAGTGAATATTGCAATGGTCTGTGTTGTCTGCAAAGTAGAGTAAGGGTTGGATATTAATGGTTGATTGATGATAAAGTGAGTTGTAAGTAGTATAATCATAGATCTGTGTCCCAGCAAAGGTTGCAGACATCTGATTCCTGCAACCACCCGTGCCTCTACCTCAGGTGAGACTTCATCTACTTTGCAGGTGATGCCGAAAGGGCCGGTAGTTAGGGTTTTCTTGGTGCACTCTTGAGTGTTGAACCTTGGGTCTGTCCCTGTGCCAACAAATGGTTCCATTGTCGGGACCTGAAACTGTGATTGCTGGGAACTAGAGAAGAAGAATCTTTGTGAAAAATAAGCTCTGTACGTAGATCTATTCCCTAGTGCACAACATTCTACTTAACCTTGGAACCTTTGTGCGAGAAAAGAGATCAGATCTACAAGAAAAGAGATGAGATCTACGAGAAAAGAGATCAAATCTGCGAGAAAAGAGATCATATATGCGAGAAAAGAGATCAGATCTGCGAGAAAAGAGATCAGGTTGGTGAGAAAAGAGATCAAATCTGTGAGAAAAGAGATCATATCTATGAGAAAAGAGATCAGGTCTGCGAGAAAAGAGATCAGATCTGCGAGAAAAGAGGTAAGATCTGCAAGAAAGAGGTAAGATCTATAAGTTCTGTGCTCTGATAAAGGTAAGAATAGTTAAAAGTTTTAGATCTGAAATCTTTGTGCTCTGTAGAAGTAAAATAAGTGAAATTTTTTGTTTCTAGAGTATGGATCTAGGTATGTTTGATAGATTATGTCCTAGCTTGAAAACTAGGGCATTAATAGATGAAAGAAAATTTAACATGAATAGATCTGATAAGAATAATGATAGATATGTTATACCTATGCATAGAAAGAATGTTTTGACTAACAAATGGATGAAGGACCCTAGAAAGAATTTTTTGCAAGCTAACTACCATGATCCTAGTGCGCAGTACAGAAGAGGTTGGGGATCATTTAAAAGAAAGAGAGGATTGACCCTATGTTACAGTTGCAGAAGACCAGGACATCTAGCTAAGGAATGTCCTGGTGGAAGATCTAGTTGTCTCTGTTGCAAAGCGTTGGACCATGAAGTATTGGATTTCCCTAGAATGATTGCTAATCTTGAAAAAATGACTCTGCACAAAGAAAACCCTAAGGCAGCGCCAGAGATAGAAGAGCCTCAGAAATAATCAGAGAAAGTATTAATCCAGATGAAAGAAACCCTGACTAAACATCGACATGTCAGATTAGCGGAGATCTTTAAAGAAAAAGAATGCACCGAAGTAAGGATAGGGGACTTCGACATTAATTATGTTCTAGATGAGGAAACACAGATGAATTTCATGACAGAGAGAACATGTGAAGCTATAGGAAATCCTACCATGATCCTTCATTAGGAGGAATAGGTTTCTTTAGAGGAAAATTGGTAAACCTATGTGGAAGGCTCACTCAGATATCTATGCATGCTCATGGAACTTTGACTGAAGAAGATTATGAGATTATTAAATTTATTGAGGACAGCGCCTCGTTTACTATGTTACTTGGAATACCTTGGATTGAGAGAGATCAATTTCGACAAGAAGAAGAAGAAAAAGTTTTGGAGAAGAAGAAACAGGAATTAAAATCTTTTGTGACCAAGAAGATTGCACAGTTGATTGAGGAACTGAAGAAGCCCCTTGACACTAGAGACCCCAATGTCGAAGTTGAAAGAATGTTAGAAATCTCATGGACGACCGAAGCACCTGTCCCAAAGAAAGAAGAATTATTAACCCAGAGAGAATTTCAACAATGTGCAATGACTATGCTAAAAGAAGATAAAAATCAGAATGGAAAAAGACAGACCGAGTTGAAGATTACGGGGAAGAAGGCTAGAAAGTTAAGTAAAAAGAGGGCAAAGATTTAAAAGTTACAAGAGACCCTGGATGGAACATTGTAGAAAGAAAACTTACAGAATGGGAGCTTCGCTGAGATATCAGGACCACGACCTATGGCACTTTGCCGGCGTGAAGCAATATAGCCGTTGAAACGATATACCCATTCGACTTCCACCCCAAACGGATAGAAAATCATTAAAGGATCACCACCAGACCATTGGACCTCGTCATAATGAATAGATCAATGGTAATGGAAGCCTCATACCCATTGCAAGAAGACCATTGCCGGATTTCTTAATTAGCTCATTGTGCCAGGCCCGAAGAACACTTTCTCCAACTGAGAATTCGAAGCCCCAAAACCAGTGATTGTGTACAGTGGTCATTGTGATCTGATTATTCATCCTAGTGCAGTATCTACGATCATTGTGACCTCGATTATTTTTCCCAAGCTCATATGTCCGACGAGCTCACCACAGTCAAAGAGTTCATCACAAAAGTCCTCCTTGATTTGATGACTAAGAGAGTCATGTCGGAAAGAGGAATGTCCACTGGAATCCAAGCATCATCGACAAGAGGAGAAAAAACTTCTCCATCCACTACTCGAGTCGGACTGTCTCTCCAGGTCGATGAGAAGCGAACGAAACATAAGGATGAGCTTGCGAACACTAAAATAATTCCAAGAATTTTTCCCACTTACCTACCCCCCGTGCATGGTGAAATCAACCATGACAATGTGCCTCAAGAATTCGAGTATGCTATGGTTGCTATGTACCTACCGAAAGGGGTGCATGCAGTTCATGCCAATCAGGACAAGATTGCAACATTGAAATTCAGCAACTTCAACCTTAGTGACAGGAAAGTCTATAGTATGCTCACTCCGCACAAGTATCTAACGAAGACCAAGGGAAAGAAATCAAAGATCGTCCCACAGTCTTGGACCCAAAACCTCGTGCAGTCAACGTTGTTGAATTTCATGAAGATCCCGCACTTTGGAAGACACCAGGAGGTGAATGTGTGCGTAAAGTTGCTTCTGTCTTGCTATCACAGAGGCTACTTGTGGTTGAACCTCCATGTCACGGTGGATCCTACCTTGATTAATCAGATCACAGGACTCAGCATGCAAGGACCTGATCCACAGAAATCCTATACTGGAAAAACCACCTACAGAGCACTAGCAGCGAAGATAAAAGAAACCTATGGCGATGTTGAGAAAGGAATGCGAGGCTACAAGGTAGCCTCTATTCATAGTGGTGTAGTGCGCCTCGCCTGTCAATTGATTGCAGGAAAGTTAGTCTGTAAGAACAGACCAACATAAGTAACTGGATTCGTCGTTGACCTCGTAGGGAAGTGTGCCAAGGGTATGTAGATGAACTGGGCACAATACTTTGTCAATCAACTAGAGATTGATTGCAGAGAAGCACAAGACTAGGGGTATGAGTTCCACTTCAGCTGGGTACTCATACTAATCACCTTCATCGCTTGGGAACTACTAGAAGGAGAAATTTTTCCAGAGATTGAGCCCTTCGAACCATTGGCTGCAAAGTTCTGTACGATGTGGTACTCCAACGACATGAACAAGAAATGGTAGTCGAATGTCGTCTTTCATGTATACTACAACCAATTGAAGACCGCCATCCAAGCTACGCCTCGCATTACCCTGAACACGCTTTACATATTCAAGCCATTAATAAAGTTCATTGTGGACCGCCACTTCATCTACATCACACCGTGCACCGATGAGCATCACCAGTAGTTGTAGTTCTACTACAAGTTGACAGAGGAATACTTAGAAGAGATTACTAAGGAGTGATCAGTGGACCTTCTCATTCTAGTGAACCCTAGCTATCTGATGTTGATAGCCCATAGACTATACTGGACACACTGGGACCAAGAAAAATGAAGAAGCCAGAAGAGGTTCACAAAGTAGACAGTACATCTGTAAGGACTGCCTCTATCACACCAGACGAAGGAGGTGTTGGCGAAGAAGTAGAAGGTGCATAGATCAAACAGAAGAAAGGTGAAGTACCACCACGTAGGGATGAAGAAGACTCGTCAAATAAAAGGAAGGTCTCACCTCTAAAAGTGTCCTCCCGAAAGAAACCTAGGACCCCTGTAACCAAGATGCGAAATGCCCTCACATTGGATGACTTTGATTTCATCATTGCAACGGTGAATGATGCGTCGAAGGAGATAGTAGATAAGCAGGAGGTGAAGCAGGAACATATGTATAAAAATATAGAGATCGAACTCCAAGGAGTTCAGCAAGCACTCTAGTCTAGCCGCGTAATCTCTACTGCGCCTCTGCCAGAAGGGACAATAGAACCAGAAGACAAACCAACCCGACTTCACCAGATTGCTGACATGGTCGAAGCTCGCCTTAGATGAGCTCAAGAGGAAACAACACAATCCACCCAGGCTTTGACGCAAGCACAAGAAGACCTATTAGAACAGCATAGTAATGCAGAATGAGATAAGCTCGCTATGCAAGAGAAATTTGATAAAGAGAAAGAAGAGCTGCAACAAAGCAAGGAACAGTTTCTCATAGAGAATCTTGAGATCAAGGAACTCATCAACAGAGCACTCCACTCTGTGACTATTATCGAAGTACCAGCTGAAGAGAGATTTCCATAGAAGGTGGCCCATCTTGAGGACGTTATACAGAAGCTGCAACAAAGCATTTACGACCTAGAACTCTGTGTTGTGCCCGAGACCCCTCAAGAGATAAGAGACCAGCGCTAAGCAACTACTCAGAGCACATTTGACTGATTGAAATCTTTTGCCTTGGAGTGCAAGCAGCTTAACAACTAGAGCACCCAAATCTACGAGAACCTTACAAAGAATCTGGAGTTACATGCGCTGGAGTCGCAGCTCTAGAAAGAAAAGAAACATGTGGATACATTACAGGCACAACTGAAGGCTCTGTCTGCATTGGATAGAATAAAATGATCTCATGAACAACGCACAACTCAACAAAGGATACACATGATCTAGAGCAAAGTGATGGAAGTCACTCAATGCATCCAACCGATGCAATACAAGGCATGCATATTAT
The DNA here is from genome assembly GCA_009831015.1 of Picea engelmannii. Taxonomy (NCBI): domain Eukaryota; kingdom Viridiplantae; phylum Streptophyta; class Pinopsida; order Pinales; family Pinaceae; genus Picea; species Picea engelmannii. The sequence goes on along the minus strand of ML790046.1, from coordinate 27,836 downwards.
TTGTTGAGATCGAAATCCAGGGAGCAGAACTTAAGCAAGTTGTCATCACTGTAGAACAACGCCTGGAAGGACCAGTAAATGACATAGTGATCCTGGAATTCACCCAGCAGGAGGCCACAGCAAAACAACAGGTCGAAGTAGCTCGAGCCATGCTCGAGGCCTTCAAAGAAGAATTGTGCATACCAGAGTGACTCGGGACGAGTCACAAGTGAGTGTTGGGGGCCTGTTGGCCCTTGACCAAGTTTTTGGGATAACCTTGGTCATTTTGAACTATTTTGGAACTGCTACAGCTAGTCAAAGAAGGACCACCAAGAGAAGCATCTCAATCCACTTTTGGGCCCTATTAGGGTTTTTGGGTTAATTTAATGGGAAAGGGATGTCGGCCCGTGGGTTTGCCCACACTTAGGCCCACTTTTGTATGTATAAATAGATGTCTAGGCGAAGTAAGTAGATGACGGTAGTGCATCTATGTGATGTATGGCAGACGGATTAGTGCTAATAATTAGATCTATGTGATCAGATGTGGATTGTAAATTCTCTATGCATGATCATAAGAATCTTGCAGAGCCAAGTGCAAGTTGTTGTAAGAGGCTTTGTGCTGAAGTGCAAGGAAGAAGGATCTAGCGAGCTGCATAGATCTTTTTTCCTCTACGAAGAAGGGTTTTGTGCTCTGTGTTGTAACTGACGATTGAAGATACTAAAACCCTAGGTCAACTTGACCCGCGCTTTCAGGGCTTCGCCAACCTGTCTTTCCTTCCTTCTCATGTGGTGCTCCAAAGCATCCAACGGTGGCTTTTTCCTTTTGCTGAGTTGTCCACGATCTGTCTTCCTTGCTGAGCTATCATCCTTGATCTCCTCGTCCAACGACTTTCTTATTTTTACTTCTCTTCGTCTTTTCTTCTCTTTTTCTCACTTCGACCTAGTAAAAATCACTGTGTCTTTCGCGCAGTTCACATTTCATTTTCTCTTCCTTAATCTTTGCTTTCTTCCATAACCAAGGGAAAATAGGGGGAGAGTGGGGGAGAGAGAGGGATGTCAATACAT
>ML790045.1:342658-357093 GCA_009831015.1 Picea engelmannii | reverse complement strand
CTTTGACCTTTTGGGGCTTCTAGATGACTCATGAGGGTTCTCCAACTTCAAATGGCCATAAATATCTAACCGTGAGGAGTTATGTGATGTTCCACATACCACCGGTAATGGAATGACATGTACTATCCATATATGATAGTCTTACCTTCAAATATATTAAAACTAATCCCATTATACATCAAACAAACTTGGGTCCATTACCCAAACCTTTGTGCTACTGGAATTTGCTACCGGACTTTCTTCAAGGGTTGAAATCAATGAAAACCAACCCAAATAATAAAAAAATCCAAGCTCAAGGGCTCACATTTTCCTAAGACATCTGATTGACGGTATCTGAGTCACGAATTTTTGAAGCCCATATCTTAAGCTCCAAGTATCGGAATCACGCAAAATTTATATAGTTGGAAAGGTATTTTGACGAAGAAGATGATGGTACAGGTTTCAAGGGATGAAAGTTTCTATATTTTTCCCAAAAATTAAAATACCAGTCAAATTCATTTTTAATGGGCGTGCGTGATAACTCAACTTCACGAGCTCATATCTAGAGATCTGGGCGAGGGATTTGGGAAAACTTTATATCGTCGGAAAGATAAGATGATGAAGATCACATATGAAGTTATTTCCATGGCTGAAAGGTTGACTATCACTTATATAAAATTAAAACATAGTCCCCCTCTTGAAAAGGGAAATTAATTGAATTTTGAAAAATAAAAGTTTATTTAAAAACTTTTATTAAAAAAGTAAAGGGAACCATTTTGAATATGCATATATTAATGATGTAATTTCATTAATGAGGACTTCATGAGGATTTAATTAAAGAGAATACTTCAAGAAAATAATTGTACGGGAAATTCAAGAGAGTAAAAACCCTAACTACTCAAGTAGTTGGAAAATTTCATTTTAAAAAGAGAAGAAGGGCTTCATCAAAGGTTCCAGAATCATAATTATCAAAGGGGCATGGCAGAATATCAAAGGAAGAAGAAAAAATAACCATGATATACATCCAAGCTTCTAATCAAAGAAAAGATATCTCCAACTTTCCATTGTTTGTCTTCTCCTACACCATTTCTCATAGCTTTATGCTTGAATATTTGAGTTGGGCACAAGGCTGAGTTCTTGAGTGTTATTTTTGTATTCTTCCAAAATATTTTTCTTGTATGATCATGGAGTATTTACAAACATATACATGACTATCAAATATTTTTTAATGAAGAACATATTTCATTAATAGAACTCCAGAAATAATTTCTCTGGGATTGATTTTGATTATATCTTGTAACTTTGAGTCTTAAGTATGAGGTATTTGAGATTAACCTATCAAAATAACTTTTTGGTATTGATAATACTACTCTTTTAAATTCTTTGAGATGATCAAATCATTCTCTCCTATTTCTCATGAAGAAGACATGGATGCATTTATATATGATTGTTGGAAATATAACTGAGACGGGGGGGTGAATCAATTATATATATATATATAAGCTTGAAAATTTTCCTGTTTTTTTTTTATTCTTTCTAGATTATTATTTAATGTGTTGTTGATAACTTAAAATGTATATATATACAATGATCAATCACACATAATACACAGAGACACTGATTTTCCCGAGGAAACCCATAAAGGGTGAAAACCTCTTCTTCTTAGGATGTCAATCAAGCTCCAACTTTCATGTACATCACAATCTTTGATCTCCAACTCAAATATGAGGCTACAACCTCTGATAGCAAGCTACAACTTGCAGAGAGCACCGATTCTCATATTTCTCTAGCACCAACTCCCAAGTTTCTCTAGCACCCACTAGATGGAAGCACCAACTCCCATAATATCTTCTAGCACCAACTATAATTTAGAGTACTTCAATACTCCCTAGCACCACCCTACCACCTTGAATGAATCTTACAAAACTTTACTTACTTTCTCTGTCTTTGATATGGTCTGTTACAACTCCATGTCTCCTCTGCCTTCTTTAGCTTCTATACAACTGTTATGCTTCTTCATCATTCAACTTCTATGCTCTGCTCTTTTTCCTCCTACGCTCAACACCGCCTGTTGTTCAGCTTCTCTTATACCTTTTATGCTATGCGTTGCCTCTGCATCCTCTTTACTGCACCATGGATCTCCCCTTCAGATTATGCACTGCGTCTCATCCTACCCACATGCATCACTCTTCAAGAGATGCACTGTCTCTTATCTATTATGCATGTCTTTCACATGTCGAGTCATCTTCATGATCATCATGCAAACTCTTCATCTTCTCTGGCCATTATTCATTGTTCTTTGGCTTCTCTGGCAGTTATCTTGAGAATGTTTTGCTTCTCTATCAGTCGAAAATCTTCGTCTTCTCTAGAAGTTACAACCAGTCATTTTTTTTGGCTTCTTTGGCTTCTAAGTCCCTTCCTTCATGTGACCTCTGGTGGTGACCATACGCCTATTCAAAAGGTGCTTCATGTTCTTGGTCTAGCAAGCACTAGCTCCCTATTTTCCAATATGACCTTGCGCGATTAACTTCACATGACCATGTGATTGCAGGCGCGAGCTCTCTTCTCATTATCCCCCTGTTGCATGTGACCTCGGGCTACATCCTTGCGTAAGTGAACAATTGTAGGCACGTCCAACAGTGGTTTGGGATTAACCGCTTTTCTCCCAGCAATCTACCTCCAACTGCCACATACCCCTTCTCCGATACCGTGGTTTCAATTGCAACCTGACCTCAAAAAATTAACTTCTGAGCAACTTCTGATCTCGCAATCATTTGTGATCATCGATCTCGTAGTCTCTAATAGATTCCATCGATTAACGACTCCGATCTATTTCCTTTTCCTGCCTTCTTTCCTCTGTCCACGCATGATCCTTATTCTCATCGACCAAGTGACATGTGGCCCTCCAAACCAATAGACAATATCGATTTCAACTTTCGGGCTTCGGGAGTCTCGATTCTCAAACTCCACTTGCTCCCAGAGAATTTCACCCAGAGTCCACGATCTAACGACGCGTGGTATTCTGGAATCAATGGTCACAACCCCTTCGAGCATTCAGGGTTCGAAAATCTCAACTTTCCAACCTTTCAACCTTCCTTTGCTTTTTCCTGGAGCTAACAATCCACTGACGCATGTCCCTTTTGGATCAACAGTCACAATCCTTTTACATCTCCGGACTTCATAATTCTCAAGTCTCAACTGGAAATCGTTGAAGTGAGATTTCTTCGAAATATCAGATCAGCTGACACGTACTCCCCTTGACGATCAACAATCGAGTTTTTTCTTCGATGATTTTCACGTTCTCCCCATCCACAAACTTCCAAAGTCATGGATCTCACACCACCTATCCTCTTCAACGATGGATGACCCCAAACCACTTCGGGACTTTGGAACTTTGGGCAAGTGCTTGTGGTAAATCTTCCAATGTAAAAATCTCGGAGTGACGTCACTTAATGACGTGTCATGAGCCTAGTAGTTGCCACATGCCACTCGGATTTGTGATTTGCACGTACCTGAAATGTCGAATCAAATTGACACTTGTCATTTTCTGATTATGCCACATGCCCTTGATGACATGGATCCTCATTCACTTCGAGACTTCATCCTTCGGGACTTCGGGTATTTCGACTTTTCAAGTCACCAATTCTTTTGAAGTGAGAATCCCTAAACAATAACCTCCTCGTAACTTTTAGACCCGAACTAAATGTTGTTTTTCGATCATGTTCTTAGATTTATGACTCGATCTTTCTGCGATGCTACTTTTCTAGCTTATCCTGTCCTTCCACTTTAAAATGATCTGATGGCTGACGTTTACTCTGGCTCTCCAACTCTCCGGACTTCGGGGATTTCAGATCTCAAACTGAAACTATAGAAATGATTTCTCCAGAGTGTAACCTTCTCACATATTTAGACTCGAAACAAATGTTTTTCGTTTATCAAGATCTTAGATCAACGACTCTTTCTTATCCCGTCCTTCCACTTAAATCAATCCGACGACTGACGGAAATTCAGACGATCGAATTCTCAATTATTTTTCCCCTCTTATCCTATCCTTCCATTAATTTAATCCGACATTTGTTGGTCCTCTGGATCGGTGATCCAATGACCACTGTCGCTCTTCCTCTTGAGCTTCTGATCTCTCAGAATTAGAAGGTTTTCTAAGTGTTCACGGGTCTCGACCTTTGCTCCTACTGTGAGTCCGTCTTTTGGACCTCGTTTGCACTTCTGGAAACTGCTATCTCTTCTAAGCTTTCTCTTCTTCTATTCTCTCTAGGTTTGGTTCATTTTTGTTCTTTCCATTAATGACAAGCACATTCTTCCTCTAAAAATGCAAACAATCTCCCCCTTTGGCATTGATGGCAACCCTGAAAGGCTACACTATTTTGCTTAGACCTCCAACAGTGGCATATAGACAACACCTTTTTCTCCCCCTTTGACATCAATGTCAAAAAACACAGAGGGTAAAATGTTCTCCCCCTGATCATATATAATAGGAGCACTCTCCCCCTGATCAGATAGATTATTTTAACTTGATAACAGGGTCACGCCCAACTTCTTGCGTAGATACTCAAACTGAGCTTTTGCAAGCGGTTTAGTGAAGATATCAACAATGTAATCTTTGGATGGAATATAATGCAAAGAAACAATAGTGTTGGTTACTTGTTCCCTCAAGAAGTGATACTTTATGGGTATATGCTTGGTCTTGGAGTGAAAGATAGGATTCTTTGACACACTAATCACACTAGTATTATCACAATGAATTGGGATCGATGTAGTATATTTTACCTCCAATTTTGCAAGTGTCTAAATCATCCATAATACTTGGGTACAACAAGAGCCAACTGCAATGTATTTAGCTTCTATAATCGATAAGGAAATGGAACCTTGCCTCTTTCTCAACCATGCTACAAGAGAATCTTCTAAGAAGAATTCACCTCCACTCGTGCTTTTCCTTTCATCCACGCAGTTAGCCCAATCAACATCTGAATAGACTGATAATTGAAAATTTTGATTCCTAGGATACCATAGGCCATAGTTCATTGTTCCTTTCAAGTAACTGAATATTCTTTTGACAGCTAACATATGACTCTATTTAGGTGCATCATGATACCTTCATACCATTCCAACAACATGCATTATGTCTAGACAAGATGTTGTGATGTAAAATAGGCTACCTATCATAGACCTATATGAACTCTGATCAACATCAGGTGAGTCATCATCCTTTCTTAACTTGCATCTAATGACCATAGGTGTGCTCATAGGTGTAGAATATTCCATTTGAAACCTTTTCAACATTTCTCGTAGATATTTTTCCTGAGAAAGAAATATTCCTTCAAACCTCTGAGTAATTTGCAGACCAAGAAAAAATGACAGTTCCCCTATCATAAACATTTCAAATTCAGACTGCATGGCAGAAGCAAACCATTGTACCAATGAAGCATTATTGCTTCCGAATATGATGTCATCTACATAGACCAACACAATGAGCAAATCATTACCCTCTGTTTTGATATATAGATTGTTGTCAATTGTTCCTCTCTTGAACCCTTTTTCTTGAAGATACTTATCCAGTCTGTAATACCGGGCACAAAGAGCTTGTTTCAATCCATATAAGGCTTTCTTCAGCTTGTAGACAAATTCAGGGTTATCTGACAATTGGAAACACACTGGTTGTTCCATATAGACTTCTTCTTTTATATCTCCATTTAGAAAAGATGACTTGACATCCATTTGATAAACTTTAAACTGTTTATGACATGCATAGGCAAGAAACATTCTAATAGCTTATAATCTTGCTACGGGCACAAATGTTTTGTCAAAATCCAATCCTTCTACTTGAGCATATCCTTTGTAGACCAATCTAGCCTTATTTCTTACAATATTTCCTTGCTCATTCATCTTGTTTTTGTAGACCCATTTGGATCCTATCACATTTTTATTTGTTGGCCTAGGAACGAGTTCCCAAGTGTCATTCTTTTTAATCTGGTCCAGTTCCTCATTCATTGATTCTAACTAATTTACGTCTTTAATGGCTTCATTAAAGTTCTTAGGTTCCACCATGGATATTAAGGCTATATGTGATTGTTCGGTGTCTTTGATTATCCTTCTCCTGGTTTGTACACCTTTGTCTTTCTCACCAATTATCTGACTTTCAAGATGATTCTTTTGAGTAATTCTAGAGGAAGGATTTGATGTTGATTGTTGTCCTGACTCTTCTTGTTTGGGTGTCTCTTCTCCACCTGATTCATCATCTTCTTGTGACTCTGAGATTTGATGTTCTTTATCTTCATTATTATCATCATCTTTTTCATTTGGCTTAGTGATTATTCTTTGTTGATCTTTTACAAGAGCTTCTTCATCAATTCTAACATCAATACAATCTACTAATTTATGCATTATTTTGCTAAAGCATCTATATCCTTTATTGTTTGTTGCATATCCTAAGAAGATACCTTCATTAGCTCTACTATCAAATTTTCCCAGATGATCATCATTATTCTTGATGTAGCACTTACTTCCAAATACTTTGAAGTGATTGATTGATGCAGGTCGACCAAACCACAACTCATATGGATTTTTATCACTGTTCGGCCTTAGATGTGCTTTGTTTAGAATATGAATGGCCATGTGAACAACCTCCACCCATAAGGTTTGTGAAATGTCCCTTTCACTCATCGTAGCCCTTTCCATCTGCTGAACTAATCTATTTTGGTGTTCTACAAATCCATTTTGTTGAGGAGTACCTGGAATAGTATATTCTCTTTTAATTCCATGTCTGTCACATAATTCTTTGAAATCTCTTGACAAAAATTCTTCTCCCCCGTCTGAGAGAATTGCCTTTAATTTACTTCCTGTCTGATTCTCAGCTAATGCCTTAAACTTTTTGAACTTCTCAAATGCATCAGATTTTTCTCTCAGAAAGGCAACCCACGTAAGTTTGGAGAAGTCATCAATGACTAGCATAAAGTAACTTTATCCTCCAGTTCCTTCCTTTCACAATGGTACACCCAGATCCATATGAACAATTTGAAGTGGTTTCTATAAAGATGTGAAACTCTTCGATTTGAATTGAGCATGAGTCAACTTCCCCATTTCACAGGATTCACATACAGAGTTATTAGGCTTAGATATTCTTGGAAGGTCTTTCACAATGCCTTCATTATTCAGTTTGACAATATGATAAAAATTCATATGTCCAAGCCTTCTGTGCCATAACCAACTTTCATCAAGTTTGATTAAATGAAATTTATCCTTATCTTCCTTCAGAACATATACATTGTTTTCAGTTCTAACCCCTTTTGCAATCAACTCTCATGTGTTCATTGTCTTTATTTTATAATTCTTGGCAGTAAAAGTGACTTCACATCCTCTATCACATATCTGACTGACACTAAGAAGATTATGCTTTAAACCATCAACAAATAATACATATTGAGATTTGCTTCTTCCATTACTTAAGCTTACTAGACCTTTACCTCTTATCTTTCCTGGAGCATCATTTCCAAAGGTCAGACTCCCTAATTTATTTTCTTTGAGTAAAAGGAACTTACTTTTGTCACCTGTCACATGACTAGAGCATCCACTGTCAATATACCAGGTGTCTTTTTGTCTTTGAGCTGATAACACTAATCCACACTTGTTATCTTCATTCTTCTTCCAAACCTTGATGTTTTCAACTCTGTGATTTGAATCTGGCTTATAGTTTTTTAAGCATCAGTCTGTAGATTTATGTCCATAATTATGGAAGATGTAACATTTTGATTCATTGAATAAAGGATCATAACAATTGTTATGTGTAATCTGTGTCCTTTTCCCAACCATCACATGATTTGCAGTCTGTGGTTGTTTGTTACTTGGCTATCTCATTCTTTGTTGTGGTAGATATTTATTCCTTGGTTGTCTTGATTTCTCATGTCTAAATCTTAAAGAACTATTTACATCTTTGTGGCCAAAGTTAGAGCAGTAAAAACAATATCCATAGAAAAAATCTTTGTACTTGGAAAATGGTTGTCTTCTTTGAGCAGGTTGATTTCTTCCATGCTGATGATTTCCTTGAGCAGAGGGTGTATTATTTCTTTGTTCTACAGATTCAGTTTTGGTAGTTTTTCCTTCACTCCTCCTTGGTGATTGATTCTCTTCCTTTGTTTTTGTAGGTTTGTTGTTGTCAATGGTTTTCGATTTGACAAACTTGATGGATTCTTTGTTGCTTGGCTGACCACTACTTGATCCCTCTTCATAACCCAAACCGATTTTCAACTTTGAATTTCTTTGTTGATTCAAAATGGAGGCTAATCCTTTTGAGGCTTTAATACTTGTCAGATTCTTATGATATAAGGCCTGAAATTTCTCTAGATCTTTTCTGATAGTCACTACTTCAACTTCCAATTTTTCACCTTTTGTTTCGACTTCCTTTAATTGTTGTTTGAGGATGTCTTCAATCTTCTTAGCTTATTCTAAATTAACTTTCAACAGAGTAATTTCTTCAAATGGTTCATTGCATGTTTTCTCATACCTGAGCAGTAACTGTTTTTCTTTTCTTTTCTTTTCTCTGAGTCTATCAATCTCTTCCATGGCACTGACAAGTTCTCCTTCAATATCTACCACTACTTCACAATCATCGAAATCACTTCTTATTTATTCAGTGTTTAGATCTTCTAAAGCTATTAGCATTATATCATTTATTTTATCTTCAATAGAAGAGTCACTGCTTTCATCATCTGAGGGATCATCATCATTGTTTACACAAAAAAAAATCTTCTTAAAATTCTTCTCTTTATAGACCTTCTTGTGTTTGTGCTTCTCTTCATCGTCATATGTCTGATCCTTTCTTTTGTGAGGACACCTAGATGCAAACTGACCTATCTTACCACAATTGAAACATTTGAAGGGCAGTTTACCTTTGTATTTGCCTTATCCTTTCTTCAGTATTCTCACAAAATTTGCTTCAATCTCATCTATATCAGAGTCTGTGTTTTTCTCTACTTTAAAAGATGCCTCTCTTGTAGTGGATTTACCTTTGGTGATTCTCATTTCATAAGCAATTAGGATTCCAAGAAGTTGATCTAGTGTCAACGTTTTGAGATCAGCTATTTCCTCTATAGAAGAGACCTTTGAGTTAAATCTCTTAGGAAGAGATCTTAATATTTTCTGGACTAGAAAAGATGCATCTATTGTTTCACCTAGGCCTTTCATAGTGTTGACAAGTTCTTATATATGTAAGAAGTACTTACTAATAGTTTCGTCTTCATCCATCTTTAACTGTTCAAATTTCAGTCTATGAGTTTGAAGTTTTGCGTCTTTCACCTTTCCATTACCTTCATAACTACTTATCATCTTGTCCCACATAAATTTTGTTGAATCATAGTGCATGACTTTGACAAAATCGACTTCAACAAGTCCACTAAGGATGACATTCATTACTTTTGCATTAAAGCTAAACTCTAGCTTATCATCTTTTGAGGCCAAGACTACAGGCTTCACATATCCCGTTTCAATGACATCCCAAACATCATCACCCAAAGACATTAAATGTGTTCTCATTCTTATTTTCCAAAAGGCAAAGTTTGTTCCATCAAATAGAGGGGGTCTATTAGTTGAACTTCCATCATGACTAGTCATGTTCAAGCTTATGGATCTACCTTCGATCAAAGGCACTGACTCTGATACCAATTGTTGGAAATATAACTGAGAGGGGGGGGGGGTGAATCAGTTATATATATAATCTTGAAACTTTTCCTATTTTTTTTTCTAATTCTTTCTAGATTATTATTTAATGTGTTGTTGATAACTTAACATGTATAGATATACAATTATCAATCACAGAGAATACACAGAGACACTAATTTTCCGGAGGAAACCCATAAAAGTTGAAAACCTCTTCTTGTTAGGATGTCAATCAAGCTCCAAATTTCATGTACATCACAGTCTTTGAGATCCAACTCAAATATGAGGCTACAACCTTTGATAAAAAGCTACAACTTGAAGAGAGCACCAACTCTAAGATTTATCTAGCACCAACTAGATGGAAGCACCAACTCCCAGGTTTCTCTAGCACCCACTAGATGGAAGCACCAACTCCCAAAATATCTTCTAGCACCAACTAGAATTTAGAGGACTGCAATCCTCCCTAGCACCACCCTACCACTCTGAATGAATCTTACAAAACTTTACTTACTTTCTTTGTCTCTGATATGGTCTGTTACAGCTCCATGTCTCCTCTGCCTTCTTCAGCTTCTATACTCTGTTCTGCTTCTTCATTGTTCAGCTTCTATGCTCTGCTCTTTTTCCTCCTGTGCTCAACACCTCCTGTTGTTCATCTTGTCTTCTACCTTTTATGCTATGTGTTGCCTTTGCATCCTCTTTAATGCACCATGGATCTCCCCTTCAGATTATGCATTGTGTCTCATCCTACCCACATGCATCACTCTTCAAGAGATACATTGTCTCTTATCTATTTTGCATGTCTTTCACACATCGAGTCATCTGCCTGATCATCATGTGAACCCTTCATCTTCTCTGGCCGTTATTCAAGGTTCTTTGGCTTCTCTGTTAGTTATCCTGAGAATCTTTTGCTTCTCTATCAGTCGAAATTCTTCATCTTCTCTGGTAATTACAACCAGTCATTTTTTTTGGCTTCTTTGGCTTATAAGTCCCTTCCTTCACGCGACCTCTGGCGGTGACCATACGCCTATTCAAAAGGTGCTTTGCGTTCTTTGTCTAGTGATCACTAGCTCCCTATTTTCCGATATGACCTTGGGCGATTAACTTCACATGACCACGCGATTGCGGGCACGAGCTCTCTTCTCGTTAGCCCCCTATCGCATGTGACCTTAGGCTATGTCCTTGCGTAAGCAAATGGTTGTGGGTGCATCCAAAAGTGGTTTGGGATTAACCACTTTTATTCCTGCAATCTACCTCTAGCTGCCACGTACCCCTTCTCTAATACCGTGGTTTCAATTGTGGCCTACTCTTAGAAAATTAACTTCCGAGCAACTTCTGATCCAGCAATCATTCGTGATCATTGATCTTGCGATCTCTAACAGATTCTCTCGATCAAAGACTCTGATCTATTTCCTTTTCCTGCCTTCTTTCCTTTGTCCACACACGATCCTTAGTCTCATCGACCAAGTGACATGTGGCCCTCCAAACCAATGGACGAGATCGATTTCACCTTTTGGGCTTCGGGAGGATCAATTCGCAAACTCTGCATGCTCCCAGAGAATTTCAACCAGAGTATATGATCTAACGATGTGTGGTCTTCTTGAATAAATAGTCACAATCCCTTCAAGTATTCAGGGTTCGTAAATCTCAACTTTCTAACCTTTCAACCTTCCTTTGATTTTTCCCATAGCTGACAATTCACTGACGCATGTCCCTTTCAAATCAATGGTCACGATCCTTTCATGTCTCTGGACTTCAGAATTCTCAAGTCTCAAATGGAAATCCTTGAAGTGATATTTCTTTGAAATCTTAGATCAACTGACACATACTGCCCTTGACGATCAACGGTTGAGATTTGTCTTCGACGATTTTCACGTTCTCCCCATCCACAAACTTCTGAAGTTGTGGATCTCACGCCACCTGTCCTCCTCGACAATGGATGACCCCAAACCACTTTGGGACTTCAGAAATTTGGGCAGGTGCTGGTGGTAAATCTCTCAAAGTGACGTCACTTACTTACGTCACTTGATGACGTGTCATGAACCTAGTAGCTACCACGTGTCACTCTGATTTATGATTTTCACGTACCTGAAATGTTGAATCAACTTAACACTTGTCATTGTCTGATTGCACCACATGTCTTTGCTAACGTGGATCCTCATTCACTTTGGAACTTCAGCCTTCGGGACTTCGGGTATTTCAACTTTTCAAGTCGCCAATTCTTCTGAAGTGAGAATCCCCGAACAGTAACCTCCTCGCAAATTTTAGACCCGAACTAAATGTTGTTTGTCGATCATGTTCTTAGATTGATGGATTGATCTTTCTACGATGCTTCTTTTCTAGCTTATCCTGTCCTTCCACTTTAAAATGATCTAACGGTTGATGTTTACTCTGTCTCTCTGTCTCTCCGGACTTCGGGGATTTCAGATCTCAAACTGAAACTCTCAAAATGATTTCTCCGGAGTGTAACCTCCTCACATCTTTAGACCCGAAATGAATGTTGTTTGTTGATCAAGATCTTAGATCAACGACTCTTTCTTATCATGTCCTTCCACTTAAATCAATTCGACGGCTGATGGAAATTCGGATGATCGAATTGTCAATCGTTTTGCCCCGCTTATCCTATCCTTCCATTAATTCAATCCAACGGTTGTTGGTCCTCTGGATCAGTGATCCAATGGCCACTATCACTCTTCCTCCTGATATTTTTATCTCTTCTACTTAGAAGGTTGTATAAGTGTTCACGGGTCTTGACCTTTGCTCTTCCTGCGAGTCCATCTTTTGGACCTCGTCTGCACTTCTTGAAACCGCTATCTCTTCTGAGCTTTCTCATCTTCTGTACTCTCGAGGTTTGGTTCGATTTTGTTATTTCCATCAATGACAAGCAAATTATTCCTGTAAACATGCCAACAATAATTAATAAGATTATGTATGTGATGTTGATCACAATGAAATTCTGATGTTGACGCCCTCCTTCAATTTTTTTTATTGTAAAGAGATTTCTTGTTGCATATAAAGATGAGATCAGGTTATTGAAGAATCATTTTATTTCATAATTTCAAGTAATAAATATATAGGGTTTGCAGCCTTAGCATTCTCCTGATCCAAGATATCACAGATATATATTTTAGCCAAAGAGGAGTACTACCTCTCTAAAAAGGTAGGGGGATTCATATCCTCGTGAGGTTGTCGATTTGTTCCTGACGGATTCAAGGGTCAACATTTTTGGCGACTCCACTCGGGAGAAATTTATTTTCAAGATATTTGAGGCCCTGCTTCAGATCAGATTCAAGAACCATAATCTTCATGGCTCAAATTTTTGAAAAGAAGATTCAAGAAAAGTGTTGCTTGTTTTAAGTATGTTGCACCTTTTTTATAATTTCAAAAAGACCCGAGAAGCACCGAATATTTGGGAGAATGAATTACCTAGAAACTCCCTTAGAAAGACTCAAAATGAATAATTTCATTCATGTCACAAAGCTCCTTTAAATTCTTCATCAAGCCCATCAATGGATTTACAAGACTTGACAAAAGGGAGAAATACCCAAAGAAGGAGGTGATTTGATAAAACCCCTTTAAATCTACCAGAAGTAGATTTTCAAATGCATGATATTTCTATTGAAAAAATTTCTACATTCTTTGGGGATGCTTCAGAAGATGCAAAGAAACACTTTTTTAATTTTAAAATTACATGTCATGATTTCAACCTCAATGAAGACAATGTTACATGTAGATTATTTTTACAAACTCTATGCGGGAATGCTCTTGAATGATATATCTCATTCATACCTAAATCCATTACCATTTGGGATGTGTTAGAATATTCATTTGTAGAAATTTTCATCCCAAGAGTGCATTCATATGATTTTGTTGATGTTTCAAATACTACTCCCCACCCACCCTCTCCCATATGGACACACGAAAATGAAATGAATGATTTGGAAGAAGAATCTAATCAAACATTGGAAGATTTTTCTGAATCTAGTCACATGGCTAAAAATGAGAATAAGAATTCTGATTTGCAAGAGCAAGACTTCAACCTCTCATACACTCCATATGAAGATCTTTTGAGCAGGAAGTTTGATAATGAAATTAAGGAGCCTACTACAAATGCACAAGAATATTTCATCCTTGTAACATATGATAAAAATCCTAAAGAGCCTTGGCAGCAAGAACAATTGGTGGAAGAAATGAATCTTGAGAAAAATGATGAACAAGATGGCCATTACATGAAGGAAAAGTCTTTTCAAGACATTGTTGATGAATCAAGAATCTTGGACGTGGACAATGATAAGGAGAGAAATGAAAGAATGTTATGATTGGAAACTCTCCATCCAATCAAAGACAATAATATTTTTGAGCAGCTAAGAATTGATTTCATTGAATTATGGTTCCAAAGAATTGTTGGAGAAGCAACGCAATCAGGTCCTCAACACACCCTGTACAATCTTTCTCCAGTACATATTGAGAGTACCCATGAATCAATGGTACAAGTTTCAATATATTCCATAGTAATGGAGTTCATTCCAAAAATCAGATCAATGCTTGAATGGATCCACTATAAATTTTCCTACAACTAAGGTGCCCCTTTCTTTCAAGTAAGTTAGGGTAGGTAGATCATGTATGTATGTATTTTGTTTCTTTAGTTTAGTTTTGCACAATAAGGCAGTCTTCATATTGAAATTTGAAAATAACTCCATGAAAGAGGAAGAATTGCAGGAATCTATTTTTGAAGATGGCTCCATAGCCCAATGGAGAAGGTAACTAGTCTTGAGATTCTGGTGTTCTCACCA
>ML790045.1:292919-322658 GCA_009831015.1 Picea engelmannii | reverse complement strand
TCCATAAACACAATGCTCACAGAAGTCCAAATCAATTTGTTTAAGATCTGGCAACATATTTCTTTTGTGAAAGATCTGCATACCCTTCTCACTCATGTGTCTTAGCCTATGATGCCATAGTGTTGTATCCACTCCTGTAGAAGCTAAATATATAGAAGATTCAGTATTACCAGTACATAAATACAATGTACCTACCTTCTCTCCTTTTGCTGTCACCAATGATCCTTTGATGACCTTCCACGTCTTATCTATAAATATGGATATACAACCTTCACTTGCCAACTGCCCTGTTGAAATTAAATTTTCCTTAAATCTGGAACATGTCTTACCTCTTTCAAAAACCATTGGTTTCCATTTCGTTGCTTTATTTTTACCTTTCCCATTCCAACAATTTTGCATGGTGCATCATCACCCAAATGAACCTGTCCAAAATCACCTTGAACATAATCTAGAAAATGTTTCCTATGGGGTGTGGCATGAAATGAAGCCCCTGAGTCTACTACCCAAGACTCAGAAATATTATCTACAAAAAGAATCAAAGCATCTTGTAACACATCACCTGTTACATTTGCTTCCTAATTTCTCTCTTGTTGTCCATCTCTTTGTTTCTTTGGAGCTCTGCAATCTTTCTTCAGATGTCCTTTCTTCCCACAATTCTAGCACTCTATCTTTCAAAGTCTGGATTTGGATCTGCCCTTCCTAGAATTTCCACGGTTCCCTGGGCCCTTTCCTCTATCCTTTTGTCTTCCCCTGTTCTCCATGTTCAACGCATTACATGATGTCTCACCTGTGCTTTTTCGTCGTATTTCCTCACTAAGGATAACACCAACAACATCATCAAATTTTAACGTATTTGAACCAGAGACAGAGTTACTTACAACCATGACCAAGTCGTTCCAACTTTCTGGCAATGAGCACAATATTAGAAGAGCCCTGGCCTCATCATCAAAGTCCACTTTTACAGAACTTAGTTGATTAGTAACTGTATTAAATTCATTTAAATGATTTGCAACAGACCCACCTTCTGACATCTTCATTTTAAATAATCTCTTCATTAGAAATACCTTATTGGACGTCAAGGTTTTTTCATACAATTTGGCCAATGTGTCCATCAAACCCTTCGTTGTCTTTTCTTTGGAAATATTGAAAGCCACCGACACTGCCAGGCTCAGCCGTATCGTTCCTAGAGCCTTTATGTCAATAATCTCCCATTCTTCGTCCTTCATGGTCGTCGACTTCTTTGCTACTCCACCCAATGGTAGGAATATATCCTTCTGATATAAATAATCTTCCATCTGCATCTTCCATAACTGGTAGTTTTGGCCGTTAAATTTCTCGACCCTAAACTTTCCATCTTCCAACATTGCTCCCACTAGAACCAGGAACCCTCTTTTCCTGCGAGTTACCTTTCGCTCTGATACCAATTGTTAGAAAAATAGGACCATGGAGAAATAAAATAAAAAAAATGCAGAAAAAAAAAACATAGAAGATACACAATACAAGAGAGAGATGGATTTACGTGGTTCACCCAGTGTGGGCTACGTCCACCAGAGAAATTGCCAGGTCCTTCCTTTATTATATCCAGTGAATGAAGGGATAACCCCTACAGTAAAACCCATTGTAACTTCCTCTTCTCTCTCTCACAATCTCCTCTCTCATAATACAATATTCACCATCCACCATAGCTGCAATACATTTCCCTCATAAAAGAGGGTTGCCTTCTAGGGCAAAAAACCGTAACATAATCTCTACTGTTAGATCTGCGACCTTATAATGAACGGTCCATATTTACAATGAAATTACAATATACATTTACAAGGCAATTTTTCCTTCGGGGGCTTCGCCCCTGAACCCTTGTTGGGGGCCTGCTTTCCCCCAGACCCCCCAGCCAGGGGGATAGCCCCCCCGGACCCCGCAGAGGGGGTACCCCCCCTCTACGCTCCCCCACGTGGAAGAGTGTACATACTTTTGGGGTGTAAATACTTCATGGGGTATAAACATGGCTGAAATTAAAATACCTTTGAATCAGGAAGACAATCAGGCTCCACAACCAACAGATAAATCATTCGTAGATAGAGGAAAGAGGAGCAACAAGACCGAAGAAATGAAAGACAATCTCAAAGAGCACAAGAACAAGGTTGGAATTGAAGCTAGACAAATACAAGGGACCTATTACCAGAAGTAAAAGTAAGAAAATATATATTCTAGGAAGTGGAAAACATATTCCTGAAATATCTCCAGACATGGCGGGAAGAAATGGAGAACCATGAGGAGAACCACAAAGAGAACCTCATGAAGAAAGACAAGGAGGTGGAGGAGGTGGTGGAAGAAATCAAGAAGGCCTAATATTTGGAAACCGAAGAATATTAAGAGATTCCCCCCTATATATTTGAGGTGAGAAACATGACCTCCCTGTTCTCCCTAAGGGAACTTTGAAAGATTTTTTTGGAGACATAACAATTGATGTCAAAAGACACCTTGATTTATTTCTTGATGTTCATGATTTTCATCGTGTTGAATATGACAATGCGATGCTAAGGTTGTTTCTTCAAACCTTATTAGGACGATCCTATGAATGGTATACAACATTACCCACTAGGTCAATTGGTTCATTTAATGACCTCGAAGCCATGTTCCTGGCTATGTTATCTCCCCCAATTGCATATCATTCCCTTCTCACTAATTTCACCCAAATTAGTTTGAGGAAGAATGAGAGAATGCGAGATTTTAATCTCAGGTTCAATAAAACTCTAAGTAATATTCCAGAAGATAAAAGGCCAAATGACTTAGTGATACTTGGTTGTTATAAGAATGTGATGCCACCAAATGTAAAATATGGTATCAGAACATCCCAGATGGATACCTTGGATGAAGTAATGATTAAGGCCAGAAAGATGGAAAAAATTATGATTGAGACGGGTGTTGACCCCTATATTATCTTGGGAAAAATACAGAGGCAGCTGGGAAGCCTAAGTATTGATGATCAAGGAGCCTCTAGTTAAAGAAAGAATGAAGAGCAAAAGCCACGACCAATCCAAAATCAAGCCACTGGAGGAGGTTTTTTTAAGGGAACCATACCAGATGTGAAGGTAGATCTTGTTGCGACACAAGAAACTAAGCAAAGAATTGAGATTGCACAAATGAATAGAACCATCAGACAAATGCAAAATGAGATAACCAGATTAAGAAGGGGTGATAATTATGTAGCAAATCTGAGAATTTCAGTTCAGGAGCAAACAAGGAACCCTCCCCAAGAAAAAAAAGTGAGGCTTGAAAACACTGATAATCAACAAAGACAAAGGGTTCCCAGGAAACCAATCCTAAATGCAGTTGTTCTGGATGATATATATGATGAGAAAATAGTTGAGCAAGGAAATGATTATTTACCCGATGAAAGTTTTGAAACTTTATAGACAGACGGATGCGAGACGCCCATGTATATATTTGAAGAAGGCGACAATGACCTTGACTCGCAAGAGAATGTCGCCCAAACATGAGCATTTGTAAATAAATCCAAAAATAAAGATGATTCTGAAAAAGAAAAGGGAATAATTAAAGAAAAATATAAAGAAAATATGGATGAGAAAGAGGCCAATAAAAATGTGACAAATAGCACTGGAAGAAAGAAGCAACACCTGGTATCAAACCCTCCCAAGATGAAATACAATGTTGTAGAGGACTTGAGTAAGTTGAGGATAACTCTTCCTTTTACAGAAGTGGTAAATACCCCTCAACAAAGGGAAAATATTTTGAGATTGTTGGATGATCCATATGGAATAATGGAGGTTGTTGTTATAAGTCCAAAGCAAATCCTGAACACATCAACCATCAAGTTGAGAGGTAAATTCCCACCTTTTTATATTTCAATTGAAAATTATGATGTTGCACTTAGTTGACACTAGTGCAACCAATAATATTATGCCACTGGCGGTCATGGAGGCATTGGGTATGAGTTGCACCAAATATTATGAAACAGGTGAAAGCATATATGCAATTGATTCCAGACATGTGCCAACTTATAGGAAATCAAATATTTTTATGCTTTGATCATGACGACTCCCCATATTATAACAATTTTCAATATTGTTATGGCAGATCTTCCTCCTACACATGGATTTGTCTTAGGAAGAGACTGGTCATCTATGATTGGGGGGTACATAATGAATTATGGAAGTTGCATGATGTTTCCAGATAAATAAGGAGCAATGATTAAGGTCCCTTGTGAACCTAGGAGGTCGTTTTCCTTAAAAAAGAAGGATAGTGAACTAATGGAAGATTATATAGACACTGGAATTGGAGACTATGCTATCCTAGACATGGAGAAGATTGAAGACATGGAAAATAAAAAAAACATCAATTTAAAGGCTATTGGATGATGTCATTTGATGGAGCTTTCTCAAGTTCCGGGAGTGGAGTTGGAATCGTCCTTATAAACCCATAAAAGATTGTGCATCCACATGCTATCTACCTTGAATTTGTGTGCACCAATAATGAGGTAAAATACGAGGCTTTGATTCTCTTACAAGAAATGAAGATAGAACATTTAATTGTGACTGGTGACTCTAAGTTGGTAATAAATCAAGTTACCCAGAGATATAAGATTAAAAAGGAAAGACTCAAATTATATTTAAAAAGAGTTAATGAATTAATGGAAGCCTTCAACTCTTTCAACATTTGTTTCATCCTAAGGGACAAAAATCAAAAGGCAGATTCATTAGCTTTGGCGACCTCACTATCGAAACTAGACGATGTTCAAAGAAAAACATATTTTCAAGTAAAAAGAATATTTCGACCTTCCATACTTGACAATCAAGAGTATTTACAAGTATTTGAGAATGATGAAGAATTGGATTTTTTTTTATGAATGATGATGAAGATGAGGATAATGACATAATTGTTGTCCCGAGGAATTGTATTCAATATGAGTCTCTTTTTACAAGAGACGAACATGCTAAAGATCTCCTAGAAGAAGTATCGCTCCCAAAAGTCCAAGAAACAAAAAGATTAATATTATAACTAATAGTTCCCCAAAATATGTCGATTTGGGAGTTGATTGCACTATTGATGAATTTGATCAATATGTTGCACTATTTAAAGAATATCTTGATGTGTTCGCATGGAGTTATGATGATTTGAAGGCATATGATAAAATAATATTTCAACACATTATTCCCTTGAGAGAAGGGGCAAATCTTGTCAAGCAGAAGATAAGGATAATGAACCCCAAATTAAAACCACTGGTAAAGGTTGAATTTTAAAAAATCAAGAAAGATGGAATAATATAACCCATTAGACATTCTGACTCACTTTCAAACCCTGTGATTGTGAGAAAAAAGTCTAGGGAGATTCAGATGTGTAGATTTCAGGGATCTTAACAAATCAAGTGTAAAGGATAATTATCCTTTTCTTAACATGGAGTTTCTTCTCCAACAAGTCACGAGATCATCCTGCATGCCCATGTTAGATGGTTTTTCGGGGTATAATCAAGTCTCGATTGCTGAGGAAGACAGAGCAAAGGAAACTTTCATAACACCTTGGGAGACATATGCATATGATCGGATGGCCTTTGGTTTAGAAAATGTTGGAGTTACATTTCAGAGGGCTATGGATCATGCTTTTGAGGGATTGATAGGAAAATTCATGGTGGACTACCAAGATGATTTAACAATACACTAAAAAACAAGGAGTGATCACATTCACCACTCGAGGAAAGTTTCTAACAGATGTAGGTTATATGGTGTTTCTTTAAATCCAAAAAAATGTTTATTTGTTGTAACTAAAGGAAAACTATTGGGTCATATTGTGTGCAAGGAAGGAATCTATATCGATCCAGAGAGAGTTAAATCTATAAATGAACTCAACCCCCCATCATCTATGAAGGGATTTTAGTCATTTTTTGGTAAAATAAACTTTATACGAAGATTTGTCCCTGACTATGCAAGTATTGTGAAGCCAATCAATTTATTGTTGAAAAATGACCAAAGGTTTGAATGGACAATGGATACATAAGAAGATTTTAATAATATCAAAAAGGCAATCACTACAACTCCAGTCCACATTAACCTATATTTTCAAAGAGACATCATCATTTATTCATTCACTACAAAAACAATTGTTGCATATGTTCTTACTCAGATAAATGCCAAGTGTGAAGAATTCCTAATTAGTTTCATGAGAAAGACCCTTCATGATTATGAATTAAGATATTTAGAATTGGAGAAGCAAGCCTTGTCTTTTGTAAAAGTTGTGGTGCACTTTTAGACTTATATATTAAATTATCATGCCATTGCATATGTTCCATCCTCTCCTATGAAGATTCTTTTAAATCATAAATTGAGAGAAGGAAAATGGGCACACTGGCTGGAAAAGATTCAAGAATATGATATTGAAATTAAGCCTTGAAAAGCAGTTAAAGGACAAGGTTTATGTAATCTCATTGCAAATAGTGATTCTTTGGATGGAGTAATTTCGATTTCAGTAGGAGAACCCATGTCAGTTTCAAAATGGTATAAAGATGTTATATTATACTTGAGGTCTTGACAATTTCCAATCACCATGAATCCTAAAGATAAAAGAACATTGAAAATGAAGTCAAATAAATATGTGTTGATTGTTGATATATTGTTCAAGAGGAACTATGATGGCATATTGTTGAGACGTGTTGATGAAAGGAAAGCTCAATAATTGATGAAAGAATTCCATGAAGGTATATGTGGTAGACATTTTTGCGCCTACCACCATGACCCATAAAATAATAAGAGTTGGGTTTTATTTGCCATCAATTTTTAAGGACGCATATGCTACCATAAGGAAGTGTGTATATTGTCAACAATTTTCAGGGAAAATGAAAAATCCTGCAATTCCATTACAACCTATATCTGTATAAAAACCATTTTCCCAATGGGGAATCGATGTTGTTGGACCAAGAAATCCAAAATAAAGAAAATTACATACATATATCCTCACCGCTACTGATTATTTTAGAAAGTGGTCGGAAGCAGTAGAATTAAGAAGGGTTCATTCTGAAGAGTTGATTAAGATTCTCAAAGATAATATTTTGTCAAGGTTCGGTGTCCCAGAAAAATTCATTACTGATAATGGCTCAATTTTCATTGGTTCAAAATTTACAGAATTTTGTAGAGAATATGTGATTGTTATGGGGAAGTCATCAAATTATTATCCACAAGGGAATGGTATTGCATAATCCACCAATAAGACACTCATTCAGATATTGAAGAAAACTATTGATAAGAACCAAAGGAATTGACAATTGAAATTAACAAATTCTTTGTGGGCGAGAAGAATGACTCTGAAAGATAACACTGAGATGTCTTTGTATACATTGGTTTATGTCAAAGAATAAAAATTCCAATTAGCCTTGAGCTAAATGCCTTCATTTTTGTAGTTAATACAAAGAATGTAGAAGATAGTTCACCTATGCAAAAGAGATTGAACCAATTATTGAAATTGGAGGAAGAACGAAGTAAATCCTTGAATAGAACTTCTCAGAGACAACAAAGTAACAAAAAACATTTTGATCAAAGCACAACCATAAATAATTTTCAAAAGGGTGAACTGGTGTTACTCTGGAACAAAGCTAAGGAGAAACCATCGATGCACACAAAATTTGAAGCACTTTGGGTTGGACCATATATCATTGAAAATATCCTAGGTTTTAATGCTTATATGCTCAAAGATATGAAGGGAAAAATGTTAATGCTTCTTGTTAATGGGAAACATTTGAAAAGTTTATTCGCCTGAAATTTTCTCATTTCCTTGTACATAATTTTCATTTATTTATTTTTGCCATCCTTACCTTTTGACCCCATAGCCCAAAGGATAGAAACATATGGTCATGAAGATTTTGGATTCTTGACAACCCACAGTTGGAGCCAGTTGCTGAGACCATTTTGTGCTTCCTTGCTTTCCTTCCACATTCTATCTTCCCTACTTCTTTTTTCCATTTATTTTCCCTCTTCTACACCTCCCCTTATTTCCCTTTTTCTATTATCCCTTCTTCTCTCCCTTTTTGGTTACTATACTTAGTCATATTTCAGTGTTCACGAGTTCTTGACCTTCATTTCCACCCACTTGCTTATTTCATAAGTTTGTTTTAACACTGAGCCATTTTTCAGTTTCACGGGTTTGGACCCTCATCCTCCATTTTCCATGACTTTCACTTTGCACCCCAAGTTCTATGATCTAAATTTTGACCATCATCCTTGTCGCAGGTGCCGAGCTCCAAAGTATTTTATTCTTCTTGCATGCGAGTTCGACCGAACGTTTTTCTACACTTAGTATATTTTTTATCATATATATAACTGCAGGTTCACGGGTTTGCGGGTTCATGAAAATTTTTATATTTGAATTCTCATTGTCCATCCCTGCCATTTTGTTGTTTTTCCCTATACACATTAAGTATTGTTTAATGCTAACAACTGTTGTGGAGGCCTCGAAAAGATCGTCATTAATACCAAAAGGCTCTAGGAATTACTCATTAAATATTCATTTGCAAAGGGATTAAATTATCAATATCTTTCTGAAAAGATTTATTTGAGATTATTATCCATCTAAAGAAGTAGTCTCGTCAACCTATGGCAGCATCAACTAGACAACATTTTTGTGGTGATACTCTGAATATCTTTGGTTGTGAAGACGATAACTTCTAGTGGTCAAGAGCATATTTGTATTATTCCTCTCCTCCTGCACAAAAAGATGTAATTTTGGCATCTCAAATTGCTCATTCTGGGTGTGTTCCTGAGGTTTTTTATTGTAAGGAACTCATTGCATGGTGTGTGGACAAGTACGTGCCAGGTCAAATAATTATACAACTCCAGGATCATTCTCTAATTTCTCTTTCACCTCAAGTTTTTCGCAAGATGTTAAAGATGCCAGAGATGACTCTTACTTTCAAAGGTGAAGATTGTAGAGAATTGTTGAAGAAACATAATAATGGGCTTAACCTCTTGGAAAAATATTTGGAGAATCCTGCATCTATCCTAGAAGACATAACCAAAATCCAGGTTGAGTCTTTTAAAAACCCTTATCATGAAATTACATGGCTATTTACCAAGTTGACAAGTCATGAAATCACTGCTTCTATCTCTCGCATGATTTAATATATTTTGTATTTTACATTACATGAACAAACCATTTTTTATTGGGGAAAACTAATTTCTATTGAAATCTTGTCCCGATTATCGCACTGTAAAAAGGACAGAAAATTATTTATGGCCTCTTATTTGATATTTTCTATTGTGCATTGTTGTTAATTCCCAAACTTAATCATCAGTAAGAGGTTGAATTGCAAAACAAATCTAGTTACCATTTGGTATCATGCACTATGGAGACATAAGACCCCTATGTTTTTCTATGAAGTTTATAATAATTTTGTTTCAGTCTTCAAAAAGATTTTGTTGGGTGAAAAAACTTCAAGGATATATGATCAAGCTACTGGATTTTTAGAGAAAAAGGGGACAATAGAAAGAATGGAGAATCACAATATCATAAGGATATTTTGCTCGAAAGAGAATCCTTCTTTTCTCTAGTATCATGTGTTCCATAAACTATATATTACAAAGGTGAAAAGGAAATATAACTTCTGGCTACATTTTTTTCATGAAAAAAAGGAAAAAGCAGTTTATTCCCCTACCATGGAAGATTGGAGAGTTCGCGTTCAAAAATATAAATAAAATTATCAAATTTGCAAATCATTTTAACAATGTGAGTTTAAAGTATGTTGAAAAGATCAAAGGTTTTGATCTGAACAAAATATTTATTGGACATATGCTTTCAATGCGGTTCAGTAACTCTTTTATTCAAACTATCTTGAATGAAGAGAAAGAGGGTAACAACCAAAGAACTCCCATACACGATGCTGGCAATTTAGAAACATTACTTAGAAATAATGATTTTTACAAGCAAAGGGGAAAAGGTCCCAGTGAAAGAAGTGTTCAATCTCCAGTTGTTACTCCCAAGAACACTACATCTAGGAGCAATGCTCTAGCGGCCCACCCAGTTAAAAAGGTTGTCAACAATAGTTTCAGTGGAGAGGGAGATAAGAATCCTCCCCTTGAAAAAATTGAGAGCTCACATAAGTTGCTCATGAGAAAGAAAAGAAAAAATTTAGTGCAAGAGGAAGAAAATAATCTTATAGAAAATGACATCCAAAGCTTTTCTTTGGAGGATATGGAACTAGAAGTAGATATTGAAAAAATATTTCCTGCAATAGAACAGACGGAAAATATGGCTCAGAAAGATTATTTGTTGGAATTCATTGGAAATGAGACCTTTAGTGAAGAAGAATCCTTTACTTTTCAAAGTGTTGTTTTTTATAAAGAATCTAAAAAGTTGATTGTAGAAAGAAGTGACGAGAAGAATAAAAAGGGAAAGGCTCGCTCAGAGGTCAACCTGAAGGATATGTGATCGTCCTAGATTTCCAAAATCCATGGGGCAACCGAGGATGCGGACGATGAATCTATTGATGGCTTAGAAGATGAAAATGCCAAATTAAAAGAGAAGATAAAAGAATTGGAAACTAGCTTGATGCCTCTTCCAATCTTGTTCAGTCCTTTGACAATGGTTAAACCAACTACACCCGATATTAAATTAAATGGATCTTCTAGTTTCTCACAATGTTCTGCAGTTATGTAGAGAAAAAAATTAAAAAGATAATGTCATTGATAATAGAAGCATGTGAGGTATCAATTTTTTTTTTCTTTCGGTTCAATGGCACATGCTTTTCATGAATATCTCCAAGTTGATTTAAAGAATGAAGAAGAATTCTACACATAAGTTGTTTTACCATTTGGGATAAAAGTCTCAAACATGAAAAAATTAAAAAGGAGAGAAGAGGATCTTCCTTCTCCAAGTCAAATTAAATAGCTGAATACCTGTTGGAAAGAAAAGATCAAGAATTTTAATAAGATTGTCCAAGCATGCAACTAAGCCATAGTGGAAAGAGAAGAATTATTCAGAAGACTCACATAGATAGATCTGGCATGAAGCACTGATGAGGTTCAAGATCCTAAGTTAATTCTCAATGGAATGTTTATGACAAGGCAACAATTTTATGAACAAGTGGATATATTAAAAGGGTTATCAACTGAGAAATTTAATGGCATAATTGAATATGGCGAAGAAGAGATAGATAATTGGTTAGTTGATTATTCTATGAAAAATCAAGATATTGAGGAGGCAATACATAGAATTTCTCATGACCTAAGAGATTTAGAAGGTGAATTATTTAATATCAAAATTAGGCATGAAATAAATGTTGCTCCAATGAAAAATTACATTGAAGATTGGTTTAAGAAGGAAATTGATAAATTAACTAAAGAAGGCCAAGAAAGAGCAGTTGAGACGATTCCTATAACTTCCAATGAGGAAAATAAAAGGACAACAACAAGAAAGTAAAAATAGAGAGAGACCATCATAGTAAGTTTATGTTGATCACATCTTGCTTTCTTTATCAGTTTTTCATAAAGTTACTCTGCTTCTTTGACTAGAAAGGTTTAACCAAAATTTGATAACTTCTTCATATCTTCTTTCTAGGTCTTGCTACTCTATCATCTCCCACCATCTTCTCTCCACAGCTTACTTCTTGTTCATATTTTCTTTTATGGTCCACAAGAGCCCCAATCCCAGTCGTCTCGACAAACACATTTTAATTTCAAATCTTTGTAATAGACTTTAATACTTCTCATAAATCCCAAGAGAACTAATTCAGGATTAGTTTTGACGGTGTTTTATAACTCTAAGTTTTGAGTATAAAATATTTGAGATTGATCTGTAATTTTATTTATTTGAGCTCCGCATGTGTTTACTCTATTAAAGTTCTCTTATGCGTGTAGACCATTTTCTTTTATTTTTATGTGATAAAAAATCTTTAGTTTAACTATGATGAATGTGAGGAAATTTTTCTTATCTTTTTCAAATATGTGATGTGTGAGGTTCCTAGTCATATCTAAAGAATTCTCTTTAAAAAAAAAAAACATTTTATTTTTTGCAACCCTTATATTTTTTTGAATACCACGGTGGACTTTCTCAAAGTCCTATATTATTTTGAAAATCTAGAATTCAAAGAGTATCATAAAACATAGAGTACCACCTCTATAAAAATGTAGGGGGATTTGTATCCCCATGAGGTTGTCATTTTGATCCTAACGGATTCAAGCGTCAACACCTCCTTACCACAAGAGTTTGTTGTTCCACCTCTTCCTCGGATTCAAGCGTCAACACCTCCTTACCACAAGAGTCTGTTGTTCCACCTCTTCCTCGGATTCATTGAATCATATTCTCCATTCCTCAGTTCAAACTGCACCATATCAGGATTGTTCTTGGTATGAACAACTTCTTCAGGCTGGGAATTTCCTCTGACTTCTCTGAAGACCACATCTTGACTGTAAATTGTTCTCCTTGATGCAGTATGCCATAGGTTATATCCTTTCATTCCTTCTTTTTATCCAATGAAAATACATTTGACTGCCTTATTGTCCATCTTGCTCCTCTTTTCCTTGGGAACATGCACAAATGCATCACAACCAAGTACTTCAAGATGTGAAACCAAATGCTTCTTACCCGACCATACCTCATATGGAGTTGTGTCGATTAGCAGGGATGAAGGAGACATATTCACCAGATATATTGAAGTGTTGACTACCTATGCCCAGAATTCTTATGCAAGCCCAACACCACTGAGCATGCTCCTTGCCTTATCCATTAACAATTTGTTCATTCTCTCGGCAACTCTATTTTGATATGGGGTATATGGTGAGATATTTTTGCATGCTATGCCACACTTCTTATAGAACTAATCAAATTATTTTCCATATAATTCACCACCATTGTCAGTTCTCAGCACCTTAATCTTCTTATCTGTCTGGTTTTCTACAAGAGCTCTAAACTCTTTAAATTTCTCAAAAACCTTTGATTTCTTCCTTAGGAAATATATCCATGTCTTCCTAGAAAAATTGTCTATGAAGGAGACATAATACATGGATCCACCAAGTGAAGGCACTGTAACCAAGCCAAACACATCACTATGCACCAATTCTAGAATCTCATTTTCCCTTGTCGCTTCATATGGAAACCTCACCCGACTTTGTTTTCCATATATGAAATGTTCACAAAATTCAACTTCTAAACCACATTCAAGAAAACCTTCGACCATACCTTTGATGTTCATAGCTCGAAGTCCTTTTTCTCCAATGTGTCCCATCCTCTCATGCCATAGCATGGTCGAGTCAATTTTATCATGTCTTGTGGAGTCGGTGTGTATCGACTCAGCCCGAGTTTGGTCGAGTTGAATCGAATTTTATTCAACTTTAGGAGAAATGATGTTGTTGCATCCAGTCGAGTTGGCATTCCCTAATAACTTGTATATGGTTCCAATCTAAACTCCTTTCATTAAGACCATCACACCTCTGACCATCTTGCATGAATCCTTTTCAAATAAAGTGTGTACCCCAACATCACTCATCTTATTGACAGATATAAGATTTATTTCCAAACCTGGAATTTGTAGCACACTTGGAAGGGTTCTTTTCCTCCCATCCTGCAATATCAGTCGAACTCTTCCTCATCTAAAAATTTTGGTTGTCGAGTCGTCCCCCAAGAACACATCACCCCCATCATATTGTTCATATTCACAGAACCAGTCTTTACATGGTTTCATATTATAGGACAGTCATGAGTCGATCAACCATACATGCTAATCCAACTATGTATCATTCGACGCCTGGTACACATCACCTCCCTTACTCGAGATTGTATTTCTCTCAGTCGATTGCTTCTCATCGGATCCCATAATCAACTTACAGTCCTTTTTTCAATGCCCAGCCTTACCGTATTTCTAGCATCTTCTTATTGACTAAACCATGGATTTAAATCTACCCTTCAACTTAGAATTTTTACCGAAGAATTTTCCTCGATCTCTTTCAATCGGTCGACCTCTCACCACTGATAAATCTTTGGTCGATCCTTCCATGTTCTTTCTTCTCATTTCTTATGATAGCAGAGAAGAAACCACGTTTTCTAGCGCTAGTGTGGTTGTATTACTCCATATAGCCACGACTAAGCTATCCCAAGAGGATGGAAAAGAACATAATATGCTTATACACTTCTCCTCATCGGTGATTTTAATATCCACAGACAATAACTGGCTTAAAATGGTGTTACACGCATTTAAATGCTCAGTCTCCGAACTACCATCACTCATTCTCAAAAGATACAATTTATTTATGAGAAATATCTTATTTACTAGATATTTCGACTGGTTTAAGCTTCCCATCTTCTCCCACAGTGTCTCGGGTGAATCTTCACCTGAGACATTTAGCAGTATCGAATATGTAAGACAAAGTTGAATCATACTTCTTTCTCTTTTTTAGAGTTTCTCCCGTTCTTTCATCAACATGCCTGTCGACTAGGTACCTAAGAAAACCGTTGTACATTGTTCTCAATTAACAATAAGATATTCCATTTTAAGATTCCACAACTCAAAATTCTGGCCATTGAATTTTTCTATCTCTATTCTTGAATTGCTCGCCATTCTCTACCACGATATTTAACACAATTTATGACTTATGACTCTTACTGTACACTCGTCAAAGCATAACATGACTCTTATAGGACCTAATATCTAATACAAGATGCCAGGAAATGAGAGACACTTCCACACTAAACCTAGCAGAGGGGAAGAAGAATTTAATAAAGAATGTAAATGACAAAGCAATCACACAGTACACATAGATTTTACCCTAGAAACCCAAATCGGGAAAACCAAAATTCCTTAAGTGTTATGCTCTCTTGTTGTCTTATTCAATTATGAATAAAAGGTTATGTTATCACTTGGAATCACCTTCATATTGCATGGAAGGCAAGCCCAGTACCCATCAGGTTATATGTGAATGTAAGAGTGTTTTAAAGGGTAAAATGGAAAAGACTCAAAACGATAATGTTCCAACTCAGAAAACAGGGCTAGCATGCACCAACAATCAAGGTCTTGGCTAACTTCAATCAGTAATTGGGAGTGAGTACAAATAGAGGGAAGACTTCAATGAGAGGAATGCAAGGGCTATTGTAAACATCAGGTCTACAAAAAACCTAAGGAAGAAAGATTCTTAACACAAGATCTTCTTGAGTTCAGAAACTAAGAAAGCTAAATAAACATCATGATAATATAATGATCAAAAATACATCATAACATCACCACAACCATTCATGTGAATCATTCAAATCATGAACATTTAGCATCAGAAAGAAAATAAGCTAAAAGATAAGTTGATTTCTATTAACCAAAATGTCTTAAATCCAGTACATAGCCAGTTCACAGTCACTTCATCAAAATAATACAGTATTAGGGAGCCTTTCTCAACCATCCAAACCTACTAAATCATTTCATCTATCTATTTATAACAAAATGGAGGCAACAACTTGAGGTACGAGCTAGCCTCTTTCCCTTGAAAATCTCTAAGAATTTATTTCATCTAACAACTTGGCTAACAACCTATGTTATAAAATAGGAAAATGTTGGTGACTAATCCAACCAATCTTCAAACTGACTTGATTCCCTTTTGTTACGCAACTCCTTGTTTTCCATGTGTCCTTCAGGAGCATGTGGTTGCCACCATGATGCCAGATGTTTTTCTGCAATCTTCTCCATCATCATCTATCCAAAAAGTTGTTAGCTTGGCCCTCCTGGATCCCTGGTGTCTGTTGGTAGCTTCTTTGGGTAGCACTCTGATTAGCTCACTTCAAAAATGGACAAGTAGAAAAGGTAGTACCAAACCTTCCTATCCCTTGTGCAAACTTTGGCCTCTACGAGATATTAGGTAGCGAATTTCGGTAGCACAACTGTGTGTCTCTGTGAAAATTTTAGGTAGCGTTGTCCAAAACGCAGCGCCTCCAGCTTTGAACATGTGCAGAGCAAGTAGTGAATTTTCATAGTATCAAACCCATTATCTTTAGGTGATTTGGTAGCACTGAAGGTATCACACTAGTGAAATACTAAAATAGACTATTCTGTAGGGCCATAGCGCTACAAAATGTCTGCATTTTTACTGTTGATGGAGTTAGCACTTCTTAAAAAAAACAAAACTCTTAACAACAAGAACTTAGAAGCATGTATAGGTGGAAGAGGTAACATTTCAATAACATTTTAACCTCACAAAAAAAAGGAACCATCCTCAAAAAAGGGGCTCACCTTTCACCAGCTACTTCGTTACCCTGACACTTAACCTCACACTCTTTCTTGTAGAAGGAGGTTCTTCATTTGGCACAATAGACTTCTTCTTTTTAGCCATCCATAGCTATTTCATCTTCACTCTGTTATACATGGCTTCTATTTGCAATTGAGCCACCTTTTTTCTTTCATCCCTAAGTTTCCCGATTAATCTTTTGAATGTCTGACTGTCAAGTGGAGTAGTGACATGCACAGTCTCAACAAGATTTTTCTCAGTCTCCTCTTCCACCTGCATAGGAATTTCCTTGTCTGCCTCATCAGGATTCTTGATGTCTTTGTCTTTATCTTTCTTCTTTTTCACGAGGGGTTTCGTCTTTCCTTTCCAAAATATTTTTAATGTCTTTACCCTTATTCTTTTATACAAGGATTTCTAGTGGAGGTTGTTCTTTAAAAACCTCTCTGGGAACTGATGATCTTGTGAAAGGTTTTTTTCCCTTGGTAGTGTCTATTGGACGAGAAGAGGGGAAATGTAGCTTCTTCCCTTTCTTGGCTGCATTTTTGGTAGAAGAAGGAACCTCTTCTAACCCTGGTGGAGGAGGAGGTGGAAAATCTCTCTATGGGGAAGGACAAGCTTCCTCCTCAGTTCCTGTGACCTTCTTGATGATCTCTAAAACTTGAACAAGAGCTTTGCCCTTTCTCTTCCTGTTGGTCCCTACTTTAGCAACACTGGTGGGTGGTAAAGGTCTTTCATTCTGTGATTGAGGAGTAGGTGCTATATCCAACTTGAAGTGAGAAGCAACAACAAAATGTTCCCAATTAATATCTTTCGTACCCAATTCCTTAAACACAAGCATTATGATCCCATAGTGGAAGATGCTAGTATCCACATCCTTAGACTTGGATTGAATCATGTCTGACATCTTACCTATGCTCCTTAACAAATAATAGGGAATATTCATTTCAATTTTACCAGTAAAATGCAGCAGAAGCCTTATATGGTATTGGTACAATGTGTTAAACCTCCCTTCACATGTAAAATATCTTTGGATGATCTTCAATATCCTGTCAAACTTCTCAATCAATTGATGCCTTGGCACTCCTTTAGACAAATCATTGGCTTGATGTTCAGGCTTAAGGAAATCTTTAGCATAGGTTGAACTCAAAGCCATGGCTTTAAACCACTTTTCACCTGTGATAGGGATTTCCGTTGCAGCTAAAATAGAGGCCTCAATCACCTCAAATTCTAAATCCCCTACATTGGTTCTCCTGCCATCAAAATGTAAGTCAAATTGCCTTATCACCTCAGGATGGCCTCTTTTCATATTCTAGCAGAAAGAGAGGCATCCCACTCTTTGAAAAACCTCTCTTGCCATGGGCTATGTATCAAAAAGATGCATATCCACATGTTCAGTTCTAACCACCTTGCCCCTTTTGTGTGTCTTATTCATCTGAGGAGTCTCCATAGCTTGGAATGAGAGATTTTTGTGGCTTATGGGGTAATAATGACCAGGAGGACTTAAAATCGAGCTTCAAATGTACAAAGATGACCCTTTAAAACAGACTAGTGCTAGTAAGCCAAGACTTGACTGTGAAAATCCCACCCTTAGATTTGTATAGGTATTGAAAGTTTAGACAATGAGAGAGTATTATGTAATTGTCCCTTTGTAGCTGGGTAAAAACGCTTAACTCGAAAATCAAAGGAAGCAGGGGAGACACAGTGTGGTTAAGAAACGCCTCTGGGTAGCGCGATGTGTATGCAGAGGATAGATTGTTTAGACATTGTAAGATTGATAGCTATGGTGACTGGATGCATCAGACTTTGACATACATGTAGTGAAGTTTCAGAGGTTTGAAATGAGAGGAGACAAGGATATGATGCAAAGAAGAGTCTCTTACAATTGTGCGAGCCCGATAAACCAAACTCTGAGTGTTAATTCTTTGTGAAAATTAATGTGCAGAGGAGGCAACACGGGATACCTGTGGAGTAAACACTTGTTTGAAGCTTCAATGAGATTTTAGGATGAATTCACGAACATATCAACCCCCGAATCTACCTTAGCATCAGATCTAGTTGCACTGCTATCACCTGGTTATAACTGTGAGTTTGCGTAGTGCAACACTCTTGAATTTTCAAAACACAAACTATTATCAGGGCTCGTAAATACGAGATCTTGAAGGTATATTTTAACCAACTCCTGGCACTAAAAACAAGGAACATGACATCAGTCATGGTATTCATAACTCGCGGTGGAAACATGATGAATGGTAAAGGTGCTATGAAAATGCCTGATGAGTGGGCAACACTCCAATTTAAAAAATGATTGGATAGGTAAGAAAGGACAGCAAGGCATGCCCACGAGGTCATGAATGAGGAGGATGGTGTGTCACATCGGTCTAGTCATGGGAAGGATCGATCCTAGTGACAAATCATGAAGGGGACCAAACTCAAGTCCTAAACTAAAATGGTTCTAAGTCCAAAAATCAATTGAGGATCAAACATAAGTTGTGACCTAACACTTTATTTATCCAAGGGGTCCTAATAAACATAATTTTAAAAGGGATGAAAACTTTTAAAAATTAAAATCTAAGGCTTAGAAAAGGATAAAAAGAAACTAAAAAACCCAAGGCAAATTAGTGTGTTAACATTGGCTCCACAGGGGATGGCATGCCCCCTACGAGCTGCCAAGAATAAGTAGATTTAGTGCCTTATCCTAGGGCTATGGGGTTAGTTATCGAAACAAAAATAAAAGGAAAATGATATTTACAATGGCATGAAAATCCACTCAAGTCTCAAGCAAAGTACTTTTTCATAAAATGCCCTTTGACAGGGCCACCAAAAACCTCTTCATTCTTCATATTTTGCAACTTGAAAGTGTTATTAGATAATACCTCGGAGATTTTGAAAGGACTGATCCATAAAGCTTCAAATTTATCGTGCTTTCCTTTATCTTGCTTTGGTGTATCCCACGTGAGCACCAGATCACCCTGTTGAAAATCCTCTTTGTTCACTTTCTTGTCGAACGCCTGCTTGATCTTCAGTTGATGATCATATGATTTGTCTACAAGCTACTCCCGAGTCTATTTCACTTCAACCAGCTGTTGAATCCTTCTGATCATATGATCAGGCTCCCCTTGGTAATCTAGGAAGAATTTTTCCACAGGTAAGGCAAGCTGAGAAGGAAAAATGGCCTCAACTCCATACACCAACTAGAAAGGGGAAAGTCCCAAGGACATATTTATTGTCACTCTGTCAGCCCATAGAGCAAATTTGAGTTTTGAGTCCCATGCATTTTTGTTATCCTCTAATAGCATTTTAATGATCTTTATAAGTCTTTTGTTTGAGGATTCTGCAAGCCCATTTCCCTGAGGGTAGTAAGGGGTAGAGTGAATCAATGTGATCCCAAACTATTCGCAGAAGCGAATCAATGGCTCAGCCTTGAAAGATGCATCATTATCAGTGACGATTATGTTCGGACACCCAAACCTTGCCATAATGTCTTCAAGGAAACCAATGATCACTTTGTGGGAATCATTCTTTGTAGGAATAGCTTCAATCCACTTAGTAAATTAATTTGTAGCATTCAATATCCATCTATGTTGGCCACTGGAAGCAGGATGAATTTCCCCAATAAAATCTAGGCCCCACTGCTGGAAAGGTCTTGAAGTTGCCACAAGATTTAATGACAAATACTTAAGTTGTTGCTTTCCAGAGAACTTCTAACATTTAGCATAGGCTCTAATATTAGCACAAACATCGGTGAACAAACTAGGCCAGAAGTACCCAGCCTTGAGGATCTTGTATGCCATGGTTCTCCAATAATGATGCCCCCCACATAAACTGTCATGAAAATCAGACATAATCTTTTGGGATTCTTGGGGGTCTAGGCATCTCAAAAGCACTCCTAATGGATCTTTCCAATACAAAACTTGATCAACAAGGCAATATTTTATTGATTTGAGTTTTAAGGCTCTCACCTTGTTCTTTTCCATACCATTTGGAGGCTGTAAATTCTACAGGAAAAATACAATATCCTTGTACCAGCTACAATCTGCCAATGCAGAGATGACTTGAGGACCTTTATTAGTTAATTCAGCCTGCTGATTTTCTGAACACGAGTGGATGAAATTCACCCCCAATGCTGAGAAATTTGATTCATCCAACAGCTTGGCTAAACCCTGGCCTTTAACCAATTTGGTAGGCTTAATCTCCAAATCAAATTCAAGTATTTTAACAATCCACTTGCTCCTTTTTCCGTCTATATCAGGCTGAATAAGAATTTATTTTACTACAGTTGATGGGACATAAGAAATGACTGTTGAATGCAGGACATAAAATCTGAAAGACTTAAGAGCTTTAACCAATGCATAGGCTTTCTTATCCATGATGTCATATTTTAATTCAAAATCTCTCAATGCCCTGCTAAAAAAGGAAATGGGTTGCTCTAAGCCTTCAATGTTCTTTTGCAATAAGACCGTTGTTGTTGTATCCAAAGAGGCAAAAGAAAAAATAAGAAAGTCCTTGGAATAGTATGGGTTGATAAGAATCGGGGCTTCAGTCAAGGATTTATTTATCTGATCAAAATAATCACGAGACTCAGAAGTCCATTTGATTTCACTACCCTTCCTCAGCATGTTGTGATATACTTAACCAACTTAGCAAAATTTGACATAAATCTTCTCAAAAAATCAATTTTTCCCAGAAAATATTGAACCTCTTTTTTGGATCTAGGAAGTGACAATGTTTGTATAGCTTCAACCTTGCTGGAATAAATCCTTACCCCTTCAGCTGACACGATATGCCCCAATAATTTTCCTTCTTTCATGGCGAACAATGACTTTTTCGGATTCAATGAGAGGCCAAATTTTCGGCATTTCAAGAAAACCTTTCTTAAGTGATCACATTGTTCTTTATCAGACTGAGAGAACAATGTTATGTCATCTAAATAGATAACAACAAAATTATCCTTCTCTCAAATAAATGCTATGTCCATAGCTCGTTGAAAGGTTACCCCTGCGTTCATCAAACCAAAGGGCATATCGGCATACATAAATGTATCCCAAGGAGTGGTAAAGGTCGTCTTCTCTCTATCTTCTGAAAAAGCAGAGACCTGATTGTACCCGAAAAAACCATCAACCATGGACATCTTGGATGCTCTTGTCACCTTCTGTAATATGTGCTCCATCTTGGGCAAAGGGTAATTATCCTTTTTAGAGCTTATGTTCAAATTTCAGAAATCAGCGCGAAGTCTGATTTCTCCATTCTTTTTCCTTACTGTGACCAAATTGGCCACCGATTCGGAATACCTCAAAGGAATGATAATTTTTTCATCTAAATGCTATTTTACCTCTTTCTCCATGACAGGCAGTAACATAGGATTAATTTGCCTCAACTTTTTCCTGAAGGGTTTGGTGTCTTCTTTTAATGGAATCTTGTGCTCTATAATACTTGTGTCATAAGTTCTTAGATCTTCATAAGTCCAAGCAAATACATCAACAAATTCCTTCAACAACTTAGTATATTCTGCCCTCTACTCTTCTAACAAGCTGCTTGACAATTTGACATACTTTGGATTTTGTTTAGTGCCCAAATTGCACTCAGTTATATCAGCATCATCAGTGGATACCTTTCCTTTCACTGCCACATCGTTCCCGTCAAATAATATTTCCAAAGGAACTAGTCCTTTTGGAATATGATTACTAGGTAGTTGCACAATATGGTGATTAGAAATTTTATTGAGGAGTAATTTCTAAATCATGATCCTGATCAATGTGTAATGTAGAAAACTCATCAACAGTCTCAAGGAAATTTTTAAGTTTTAAATCATCTTCGAACACCTTCCAATATTTTACATTGTTCGGTATAGAAGGCATGTACTTGACTTCTACATCGTACTTGATTTTGGGTGGTATAGGAATTCTAAAGTTGCTTTCTGATACAACCAAAGAATCAGCCATGGTAGTCTCTTCTCTAGGAATAAATGATATGTTAAAAGCTGAGAAAAAACTGTCCACCAAGTCCCACACTTCATTTCTGTAAGATCTAAGCCTAGGGTGCTTTGTTTGATAAATATTTTTAATCTGATGGACTATTAATTCAACATCCCCAAATACCAATAGCTCTTCTATCCCCATGTCTTTAGCAACCCTCAATCCCAAGACAAGAGCTTCATACTCTGCCACATTATTAGTAGTTTCAAATTCTAGTTTATATGACAAAGATATAGTTTCTTGAGATGGTGAGACAAAGACCACCCTAGCACCAACACCTTCCTTAGAAGATGCTCCATCAAATAACATCTTCCAGACATAAGTGGTTAGAGGAGGCTCCTCACAAAAGGTAACAGATTGTTTTCTGATTTCTAGAGGGGCTTCAGGAGCGTCAGTGAGCTGCAAAATGCTAGATCCCAGATTTGTATCAAAATCAAAAACAAGGTTACTTGTGGGGTTTGCTTCATCACTAATTATGTAAGCCAATTGAGCTTCCCTGTAAAGTATTCTATGCTCTCCCCCAAAAATGGGAATAATAGCATAAGAGAGATCCATCTGCAAGGCCCTCCCAAGTATTTTTATCCAATACCTTGATAAGAGCATTCTGAACTTGGGAGGAACATCAGCCACCATGATATCCATGAGTACACTTTTCATGGGTAGCTAAAATAGAGTCACAACCAAATCCTTAATGACTCCAAGACACTTCACTTTCCTGGAGTCAAAAGAATATAAGTCATGGTAAGTCTTTGTGATTTCTAACCCAAGTTCATCCATAACATATTTTGGCATGAGATTGTGGGATGCCCCTTAATCCATAAAACAATTATGCAACACCTTATCATGAATATTTGGCGACATATATAAAGGGGGGGATGAATCATCTATGTCTTCTATCAACGGACCCAAAATCACTATTCTATTTTCATCTTGCAGATTTACTGAATCACTGACATTTGGAGAGGCTTCGGGATGTAACATTTTGGATAGATATTTTTTAAATTCTTCATTTTTTATCAATTCCAAAAAAGGTATCGGGATCTTTATTTTCTGGATCTCATTCTCAAAACTGAAGGAAGAAGAAGGTCTCAAGATCTCTTTGGTTTCAGGAGAAGAATTTCTGATCAGAACTTGTGGACTTTGAGAGTCTTTTTCCTTGCTACTCACTGGCACAACCTTGGCAGAATCTTCTTTTTGGGCAGGATGATTAGGGGCATCAGTTTTTTCTTCATTCTTCTTAGATCTCAGATTATATCTATTAGAATTTTCTTTTGCTTTCTCTCCCCTACTTAATTCATTTATCTGAATATCCATCAAGGATTTCTCATAAGAGGATTGAGTCAAGTGTGGGGATGGGGATGTGTCACCTAAGTAGTGAATATTAGGATCAACTTCTACCTCCTCTTCTTCTTCATCAACAACCAAATTGTTCGAAAAAGGAGCTTGTACCCTCTAATCATCTCTTTCTCTATTTCTGAGATCTCTGGGAAGGATTTGGGGAGCATTATTTGGTCTCCTGAAGTTACCTCTGTTATCATCATTTTGGGTATTTCTGTAGGTCTATTTTCCTTCCAACTCTAATTTCTCTATTTCTGTGGAAAGGGATTTTACTAATTTGGTAATCTCCTCTACTTGAGGATGGACAGTATGGGAGTCATAAGTTGAGGCTTCAGTTCTACTTTTTCTTTTATCCCTATCAGACTTTCCTCTGAGTTTATCATATGTCGCTATGTTGGATTCTACCTCTAAGGTTGCATCTTGCATATGAACTAAGGAGGTTGATATTCTTTCTCTCAGTAGAAGGCAGAAATCGAGGTCAAAGGCACTGGCATAAGTGATTTTTGTAGAGGTTTCAGTGGGTTTTATCTCATCAAGAATCTTATTATACATTTTGTTAAATCTTTTAGAAAAGTCAGAGACATACTCTCCTTCTTTCCTTTTTAGGGATCTGAATTCGGTGATGTAGTACAAAAAGTCCTTTTTGTCCCCCGTAATGCCTCAAGAAGGCTTCATATAATGCTTCAATACCAGTAATGGATCCAGGGGCCAGACCCCTAAACCACTTCCTAGCCTCACCAAAAAGGCTTTGGATGAAAACCCACATCCACACATCCTCATTTTCAATGTTTTGATTATCTGCATAGTTGTAGAAAGAAACAAGATCTTCCTCGACTGTTATATCTTCTTCTCTCGTAAACTTGGGCATGCATTTCAAATAATATCCAGGAGGGAGAGCATTCACTGGCTGAGCTAAGACTAGAGGAGCGTATCTTGAAGCCACTATGGAATCCATCCTATTTGCAGGGGGGTTAACAACTTCCATTTGATTTTGAACTCTTGGTGAACAAGAAGGAGAAGGAGACTTGACTGTGTGCAGATTAGGAGAAGAAGGAAAATATGAAAGGGGTGTTTCAATTTTCACAGCAGAAGGCTAAGTCTTGGAAGAAGATGGTAAAGTCTGTAAAGGGGATGAAGTTTCCACTTCTTTGGCAGCGAAAGTTTTAACAGAAAGTGGTGTAGAAAAACCTAAAGTAGGGAAATCTTCAAGACTATTAAGACTGAAACACTTTTCAATGTCAGGGGAAGAAAATATGTCAATGCTTTCTTCTTTCAATTCAGTTTCAAAGGAAGAGTATTCAACAGGAAACTCTTCAAAACCAAGTTTCTTAGATACTTCAGCAGGAGGTAAGGAAATCTTACTTGATATAACAACTGGAGTATTGCGAGTGGAATCAGGCAACTGACCAGAAGCACTTGTAGCTGCAGCAAAAAAACTTTTTTGAGATGCTTTTCCCTTCTTGATTATTTTTACTGGGTCAGTCTCAGATGGAACCAAAGGTAGTTGTGGATTTGATCTCGTATGTTTGCCTTTAGGTGCCATAGCTGAAACAATGGAGTTGCCAGGTGAAATTTGCAATCTTCAAGATACCAAGTTCTAATGAACCTTTAGGACTAGTATGTTGTGTCATTTAATCGCAGGGAAAAGTCTTCAAATCGTTCCCCAACAATGGCGCCAAGAATTTTAGCACTAGTAATCACCTTCAGATTGCATGGAAGGCAAGCCCAATACCCATCAGGTTATATGTGAATGTAAGAGTGTTTTAAAGAGTCAAATGGAAAAGACTCAAAATGATAATGTTCCAACTCAAAAAATAGGGCTAGCATGCACCAACAATCAAGGTCTTGGCTAACTTTAATCAGTAATTGGGAGTGAGTACGAATAGAGGGAAGACTTCAATGAGAGGAATGTGGGGGCTGTTGTAAACATCAGGTCTACAAAAATCCTAAGGAAGAAAGATTCTTAACACACGATCTTCTTGAGTTCAAAAACTAATAAAGATAAATAAACATCATGATAATATAATGATCAAACATCCATCATAACATCACCACAACCATTCATGTGAATCATTCAAAGAATGAACATTTAGAATCAGAAAGCAAATAAGTTGAAAGAGAAGATGATTTCTATTAAACAAAATGTCTTAAATCTAGTACATAGCTAGTTCATAGTCACTTCATCAAAATATTATAGTATTAGGGAGCCTTGCTCAACCATCCGAACCTACTAAATGATTTCATCTATCTATTTATAAAAAAAGGGAGGCAACAACTGGAGGTACGAGTTGGCCTCTTTCCCTTGAAAATCTCTAAGAATTTATTTCATCTAACAACTTGGCTAACAACCTTTGTTATAAAATAGGAAAATGTTGGTGACTAATCCAACCAATCTTCAAACTGACTTGATTCCCTTTTATTGCACAGCTCCTTGTTTGCCATGTGTCCTTCATGAGCATGTGGTTGTCATCATGATCCCAGTTGTTGTTTCTGCAATCTTCTCCATCATCAGCTATCCAAAAAGTTGTTATCTTGGCCCTCCT
This sequence comes from Picea engelmannii, assembly GCA_009831015.1. Lineage (NCBI taxonomy): Eukaryota > Viridiplantae > Streptophyta > Pinopsida > Pinales > Pinaceae > Picea > Picea engelmannii. Next base: position 296,609 of record ML790045.1, on the reverse strand, counting down.
GGATCCCTGGTGTCTGTTGGTAGATTCTTTGGGTAGCACTCTGAGTAGCGCACTTCAAAACTAGACAAGTAAAAAAGGTAGCGCCAAACCTTCCTATCCCCGGTGAAAACTTTGGCCTCTACGAGATATTAGGTAGCGAATTTCGGTAGCGCCATTGTGCGTCTCTGTGAAAATTTTAGGTAGCACCGTCAAAATCATAGCGCCTCCAGCTTTGAACATGTGCAGAGAAAGTAGTGACTTTGCATAGTATCAAACCCATTATCTTTAGGTGATTTGGCAGCACTGAAGGTAGCACACCAGTGGAATACTAAAATAGACTATTCGGTAGCACCATAGCACTACGAAATGTCTGCATTTTTACTTCTGAGGGAGTTAGCACTTCTCAAAAAACCCAAAACTCTGAACAACAAGCATTTAGAATCTTGTATAGGTGACAGAGGTAATATTTCAATAACAGTTTACCCTCACAAAAAAAGGAACCATCCTCAAAAATGGGGCTCACCTTACACCAGCTACTTCGTTACCCTAACACTTTACCTTACACTCTTTCTTGTAGAAGGAGGATCTTCATTTGGCACAACAGACTTCTTCTTTTTAGCAATGACAGGCTTCTTTAGTGGAGTTATGCTCTCCTTGACTGTTGGTGTCCTTTACACTGGTGGGTGGTAAAGGTCTTTCATTTTGTGATTGAGGAGTAGGTGCTATATCCAACTTGAAGTGAGAAGCAACAACAAAATGTTCCCAATTAATATCTTTCGTACCCAATTCCTCAAAGACAAACATTCTGATCCCATAGTGGAAGATGCTAGTATCTACATCCTTAGACTTGGATGAATCTTGTCTAACATCTTACCTATGATCCTTAACAAATAATAGGGAATATTCATTTCAATTTTACCAGTAAAATGCAACAGAATCTTTATATGGTATTGGTACAATGTGTTAAACCTCCCTTCACATGTAAAATGTCTCTAGGTGATCTTCAATATCCTATCAAATTGCTCAATCAATTGATTCCTTGGCACTCCTTTAGACAAATCATTGCCTTGATGTTCAAGCTTAAGGAAATCTTTGGCATAGGTTGAACTCAAAGCCATGACTTTAAACCACTTTTCACCTATAATAGGGATTCTTGTTGCAACTGAAATAGAGGCCTCAGTCACCTCAAATTCTAAATCCCCTACCTTGGTTCTCCTTCCATCAAAATGTAAGGCAAACTGCCTTGTCACCTCAGGATGGCCTCTTTGCATATTCTGGCAGAAAGAGAGGCATCTTACTCTTTGAAAAACCTCTCTTGCCATATGCTCTGTATAAAAAAGATCCATATCAACAGGTTCAATTCCAACCACCTTGCCCCCTTTGTGTGTCTTCTTCATCCAAGGAGTCTCAGTAGCTTGGAATGAGACCCTCTTGTGGCTTATCCGGTAGTAGTGACCAGGAGGACTTAAAATCGAGCTTCAAATGTACAAAGTTGACCCTTTAAAACAGATTGGTGCTAGTAAGCCAAGACTTGACTGTGGAAATCCCACCCTTAGATTTGTACATGTATTGAAAGTTTATACAAAGAGAGGGTACTCTGTAATTGGCCCTTTGTAGCTAGGTAAAAATGCTTAACTCAAAAATCAAAGAATGCATGGGAGACACGGTGTGGTTAAGTAGCGCCTCTAAGTAGCGTGATGCCTATGCAAAGGATAGATTGTTTAGACACTGTAAGCTCGATAACTATGGTGAGTGGATGCATCAGACTTTGACATACAGGTAGTGAAGTTTTAGAGGTTTTAAATGAGAGGAGACGAGGATATGATGCAAAGAAGAGTCTCTTACAATTGTGCGAACCCAATAAACCAAAATTTGAGTGCTAATTCTCTATGAAAATTAATGTGCAAAGGAGGCAACACGGGATACCTGTGGAGTAAACACTTGTTTGAAGCTTCAGTGAGATTTTAGGATGAAGTCACGAACATCTTGGCCCCCAAATCTACCTCAGCATCAGATATGGTCGCACTGTTGTCGCCTGGTTATAAATGTGAGTTTGTGTAGCGCAACAGTCTTGAATTTTCAAAACACAAACCGTTATTAGGGCTCTTGAAGGTATCTTTTAACCAACTCCTGGCATTGAAAACAAGGAACATGACATCAGTCGTGGTAATCTTAACTCATGGTGGAAACATGATGAATGGGAAAGGCGCTACGAAAACACCTAATGAGTGGGCAACACTCCAATTTAAAAAATGATTGGACAGGTAAGCAAGGACAACAAGGCATGCCCACGAGGTCATGAATGAGGAGGATGGTCTATCATATCGGTCTAGTTGTGGGAAGGATCGATCATAGTGAAAAATCATGAAGGGGACCAAACTTAATTCTTAAACTAAAATGGTTCTAAGTCCAAAAATCAATTGAGGATCAAACATAAGCTGTGACTTAACACTTTTTTTATCCAAGGGGTCCTAACAAACATAATTTTAAAAGGGATGAAAAATTAAAAAAATCAAAATCTAAGGCTTAGAAAAGGATAAAAAGAAACTAAAAATCCAAGGCAATTTTGGTGTGATAACAGGTTACATGTATAACCTTGGTCCACACCTAAGACACAATCGACATCATACCTTCTTGCATGCACAAGAACAACCCTGTAGCCAATCCGACTTACATCTTCATGGCCAAAAACCTACATCTAAAGATTACTCTAAATACATTAATTAATTCATTATCCTTTACGACCTTACAACATGGCTATTTATAGGCTTTACAATAGGAAAAACTCTAAATAATTGGCACCCAAAAACAATTACAGATCCATGTAGACCATTGGCTACAAATCCCGCAAATCTCAGGATTTTATTACAGTCGACTCCAAGTCGTATTACAAGTCGATCTTCATTCAGTCTTCAATCGGTCACCACATGTCTGCATGTCGAGCTCATGTTGGTTGACCTATTCAACCCATTGTTGATGCCATTACCATGTCAAACTGCCTCGACCTTCGACTTTGACTTTACTGGGTCGACTATCCTTGACCTTCGACTTGTTATCGATCCACCTCAATTTTGACTTTCAATCGATTCACCCCGACTAGACTTTCACTAGAAAAAATATAACAACATGTTGAGACCTTTTTGTGCTTTCAATTTTTCCCTCCCACATTCTATTTTCCCCAGTTCTCTACTCCCTTTATTTTCCCCCTTCTATACTTTCATTTTTTCCCTTTTGCTTTTATCCCTTCTTTTTTCCCTTTCTTGGTTACTATACTTAGTCATATTTCCGTTCGCAGACCTTCGGGTTTTCGGGCTATCAAATTTACATTTCCATTCACTTACTCATGTATAAGTCCCTTTCAACACTTAGATTTTTTCTTCAAATTCGCAGGTACAAAGATTCAAATATTTGTTCTCCTTTTTTCTGCGACCTTCACATTGCACTTCAACTTTTGTGATCTACATTTTGACCATGACTTAACCTTTAGCTTCATCGTGGATGTTGAGTTCCCAAATATTCAATTTTTTCATGCGCGAGTCCGACCGACCACCCATATATACTTATTTTATTTTGATCGTCTCTCCAACCACGGGTTTGTGGGTTGGTCGGTTCACGAAAATTCCATATGAACTTCTCTCACACTTGTCTCTACCATTATTTTGCTTTTCCCAATACGTATTAAGTATTATTTAAATGCTAACAACTGTCGTG
>ML790045.1:263239-275501 GCA_009831015.1 Picea engelmannii | reverse complement strand
AAGAGTGCAAATTCTCAAGTTTCTTCATTCATCAAAAAGGTGTCTTACTAGTTTAAGCTTAAGAGTATTTATACAAGAGTCTAAAAACCATAAATGCTAAAATGTCTCCTAAATATCATAAGTAGGTCCACAATATCCTAGGAGGGTCGAATTCCTCCTTTATATCCTCAATATATGGTCAAAATCCCACGAAATCAAGAACTGTCCAAGATTTAAGGCTAAAACAGGGCAATTTCTGTTGAAGTGGCCCTATTTGACCAGTGTTGACTGGACATCTAGAAGTCTCAGATTTCGAATCTGATAGCTCATTCTCCATCCTTGTACATCTGGGAACACAACCCAAGTGTTATATTCCACCCAGGTGTCCTGCAGGTATACAAACCACGGAGCTTTTACGGGATTTGGTCAAATCCTGTAATTTCTGGTAAATTTCCGATTTTAATGCTAAAATTTAGAAAATTCAATTCTAAAGCTAAAGAATGACAAATATACCTTGAATAGGTTGTTTCATGGAAAATGTGGAATGAAATGAAGGGTAAATGGACAAATAAAGAGGAAAAAGTATGGTTTATGGAAGCACAAAAATGGACTCAACAGGGAGAAAGAACTCCGAGGATATATGTTGAAGCTGCCAAATTTTTAGAGAAAAAAGGGACGATAGAAAAAATGGAAAATCATAGTATCATAAGAATATTTTGTTCAAAAGAAAATCCTTCCTTTCTTCCATATTATGTACCTGATAAATTATTCATTATAGAGGTAGAGAGGAAATATAATTTTTGGTTGTACTTTTTCCATGAAAAGGGGAAAAAAACAATTTATTCCTCTACCATGGAATATTGGAGAATTTGTATTGAGAAAAATAAATAAAATTGATGAATTTGCAAGTCATTTTAACAATGTCAGTTTGAATTATGTTGAAAAGATCAAAGGTTTTGATCCAAACAAAATATCTATTGAACATATGTTATCAGTAGGGTTTAGTAATTCTTTCATTCAAACTATTTTGAGTGAAGAAGAAGAATTCAATATCCAGAACACTCCTGTACATAACATTGGTGATTTAGAAACATTACTTAGTAGTAATGATCTTTACAAGAAAAAAGGAAAAAATCTCGATGAAAGAAGTGCTCAATCTCCAATTTTCACTCCGAAGAATGCTACATCTAGGAGAAATACTCCATCGGCCCACCCAGTTAATAATTTTGTCAACAATAGTTCTAGTGGAGGAGGATATATGAATCCTCCCTCTGGAAAAATCGAAATTTCACACAAATTACCCGTGAGAAAGAAAAGAAAAACCCCATTGCAGGATGAAGAAAATAATCTCATAGAAAACGATATTCAAAGCTTCTCCTTAGAAGATATGGAACTAGAAGAAAACATCAAAAATATATTCCCTACAATAGAACAACGAGAGCATGTTGTTTAGCAAGATTTTATATTGGAAGTTTTTGGGAATGAAACTTTTAGTGAGGAAGAATCCTTCACTTTTTAGAGCATTGTTTTTATAAAGAATCTAAAAATTTGATTGTAGAAAGAATTGACCAGAAAAATAAGAAAGGAAAATCCCGCTTAGAGGTTAACCTCAAGTATATGTGATCGTCCCAATTTTCCAAAATTCATAAGGCAACCGAGGATACGCTCGATGATTCTATTGATGGTTTAGAGGCTAAGAATGCCAACTTAAAGGAAAATATCAAAGAATTGTAAACTACCTTGATGCCTCTTCCCATTTTAGCTAGCCCTTTGACATTGATAAAACCAACCACACCTGGTATCAAGTTCAAAGGATCATCATGTTTGCTTACAACAGTTCGAAATTATGTTGAGAAAAATATTAAAAAAAGAATGTCACTGGTAATAGAGGCCTAGGAAGTCTCTAAAAATAGTGTTTCTTTTGGTTCGAGAGCACATGCATTTCATGAATATCTTCAAGTTGATTCTAAAAATGAAGAAGGATTTTATACAGATGTTGTTTTACCATTTGGGATAAAAATTTCAAACATGATAGAAGCAAGGAGGAGAGAAGAATATATGCCTTCTCCCAATCAAATCAAACAGTGGAACGCCTATTGGAAAGAAAAGATTAAGAATCTGAGAAATATTGTCCAAGCATTCAATGAAGTTATAGTAAAAAGACAATAACTATTCAGAAGGCTTACTGAAATAGATTTAGTAGGTAGCACTAGTGAAGTTCAAGATCCTAAATTAATATTCAATTCAATGTTTATGAAAAAGAATCAGTTTGATGAACACATGGAGATATTAAAAGGATTATCGGTTGAGAAATTTAATGGCATAATTGAGTATGGTGAAGAATAAATCGCTAATTGGCTTATCGATTATTCTATGAAAAATCAAGATATTGAAGAATCGATCCATGGTATTTCTCATGACCTAAGAGATTTAGAAGGTGAATTATTTAATATAAAAATTAGACACGAGATAAATGTTGTGCCCGTGAATAATTACATTGAGGATTGGTTTAAAAGGGCAATCGATAAGTTAACTAAAGAGGGCCAAAAAATGACAGTTGGGATAGTTCTGGTAACTGTTAGCGAGGAGAATAAAAGGACAACAACAAGCACGTGAAAATCAAGAGATACCATCATAGTCTTGCAGTTTTGCATCCGCCCACCTTCTTCTCTCCACAATATTCCCTGTTTATATTTACTTTTATGGTCCGTGGGAGTGTTAATCTCAATCCTCTGGATAAACACATTTTAATTCCAAAGCATTGTAATAGACCTTAATATTTTTCAGAAATCCCAAGAGAACTAAGTCGGGATCAATTTTGACAGTGTTTTATAACTCCAAGTTTTGAGTATAAAATATTTGAAATTGGTGTATCATTTTCTTCCTTTGAGCTTTACATGTGTTTAGTCTATCAAATTTATCTTATGTGTCTAGATCATCTTCTTTTATTTTTATGCGTGATCATAAATATTTATTTTCACTATGATGGATATGAGGAAATTTTATTTATATTCTCAAATGTGTGATGTGTGAGGTTCGTGGTCATCTCTCAAGAATTCTCTCAAAATAAAACACTTTTATTTTTCTGCAATTTTTATCTTTCTATGAGTATACGAGTGGACTTTCTCAAGGTCCTATATCATTTTTAAAATCTAAATTATCAAAGAATATCATAAACCAAAGAGGAGTACCAACTCTATAAAAATGCAGGAGGATTTACATCCTCATGAGGTTGTCGTTTCGTTCCTGACAGATTCAAGCGTCAACACAAACCAACATTCCCTTCAAGGGAAGCTAATTCAAATAACATAAGACTGTGATCTGAGTCACCTCAAATGGACACCCATTATCGAAATTGGAGGGATTATTTAAGAAAGGCTTCTTCAATTTGTTTTGCAACATGGGCCTCCCTTGTTCTCATATTTCTCCAAGTAGGTAAGAATTTTGCAAGCATGATGTCCAAAAGGTCAACAAGTTCCTAACTTAGCAATAAAGAACTCAGCTAGAGGATCCACTTGGGTAGGTGATCCCAAAATATTTGAGGTTACTGAGGAGAAATTTAGATCACCTCCTAACACCATTAAACCATTTTGGAGCAAAGACTTTTGAAGGAGAGACTCCCAATACTTTTTCCTTTATGAATGAGGACCATCAATATTTATGCATGCAATCCCCTTTGCCAATTCTAGTGAGTACAATGAGGTTCCAAGGCCAAAAGTAAAATCCCAAGAGTTTGAGAGAGCTAAAGAGTCTTTTATCCTTCAAATTATCAATCCCCTCATTATACCCAAGGCATCAATAAAAGTATAATCTCAACCCTTGAAAACAATGGATACATCCTTTACCACATTGTCTCCTTATGTCATAATTTTTTGCAATAAGATGATTGAGGGTTTATGTACGTCAAACAATGTCTTTATGGCTAATTGTTTTGGAGGAATTAGATAGTCCTTGACAATTTAGAGAGAGGGCAATCATTTGGAAACCTCCCCAGGGGAATTTTCTCTAAGAGCCCCAATCAGAGACTGTTGTTTTCTACTTTGAACCTCAAAGGTTGCTTGCTTATGGGCCAAAGATAGGTAGGATTTTCAACCTCTCTAGGGAGGTTTTATTTCATTTTCTTCTTGTCATAGTAATCCCCCAATGACTCCACCCGTGAAGAGGGTAACTCCCCTAGCCCAAGGTTTGAGGTTTTAATTCATTGAATTAGCAGATTGGGTTTCTTGAAGAGCACCTGAATCCATGGAGAGGCCAGGGGAGCTTGTAAAGATATCTGGGGAAGGAATTGTTTTAGAAAAAGTACTCAACCCATAAAAAGGGATAACGGGGGAAGGCTAGGAGATTTTATCCTTGAGATACTAGGTATAAAGTCCATTGATTGGACTTCAACTAGTTTTTCAATTTCCACCTTCCATGAACTGAAACAAATATTCTTAGAATTTTGTAAGTGAATAGGAGAAGAAGAAGAATTTGGATTACCTAAGAATTCCTAACCAAAGATGGGTGGCACAAGATGATCTTTGTGTTGGCATGTCCGGTCCTCTATTGGAGTTGATACTAGTTGGCTATGTTGTATTGGGATTTTAGTATCCTAAGCCTATTTTAGAGGAGGTTGGGAAGAAGCATCAAGTTCCTTGTGATCATTATGTACCCAATATTTTTGCCCCAGAGGAAGAGAGAAATCCTTTGTAATATGCCTGTAAAAGTGACATTGACTCCATTTAAAATGAATTCCTTTGTAGTCCAAAGATTAATTGTAGATAGAAATCTCCTTTCTAATTATAATAGAGTCTACCAGACCCTTAGAGAGTTCCAAACTGAAGAGAATGTGGGTCGTTCCCATGTAACATGATTCCTTGCAAGAGTTGTCCACATCACAAAATAAACCTAAGTAATTCTCATTTTCCTTGAAGACATCATCTAATCATAAAATTAGGGGTACACCTGGGCGCCTGACCCAAACTAGCACAAATTCCATGTGGGCAGACTTTGTGTTGAGTTCTAGGTGCATTTTTTCAGGAAGATATCTTGGGATCCCCAAGTACATGGAGATTTTTTTATTTTATTCACATCTTCTATTGAGTAAACAATCCAAACCAACCATCCTTTAACCAATATCATTATGTGCAATGTGTATCCGAGCATACTTGTGAAATTTCCCAAAGTCTAAGATTTTAGGGTTTTAACATTCATCCTCTTGCTTGGGAATCATCCCAATATGGTTGAATCCTCCAAGTCCATAATCTCACAGAGCTTGATTCCCTCTCCCAATTCCATATTTATGGCTTTCTTTTTCTGCTTTACACAATTGCGAAGTTTTTTAGATTTCCCCAAACCTCCCGATCGCAACTCCTCCTTGTTACGGGTCAAGTATTTACTAGATAGAGCTCCACTCATTAGATCTCCTAACAACACACCATTGATAAAATATCACTCATCAATACCTCCCACTAATTTAGAGACAACTAGATTTGGAGAGCATAAAATTCCTAGTAGCATATCTAAAGGCAAAGCACCATCATCAATTGGAATGGTTAACGAAATCATGTGAAGCAAGTGCGGCAGCTAGTTTGTGGATGAACTCAATGAATAACAACCATGATCCACTAGAAACCCTCCCCCGTGTATTCTTTGTTGTATTCCCTTAGTGATATGACGACCTAATGAAGCATATGTCATAGAGATAGACGATTTCATCGTCAACGGATCCACCTCAACATGTTAAGTGCTTGAGAGGTCTTGAATCATATCATCCATGATAGATAATGTATTATACACCATCGGGTGGTATCCAATCTAAGATTTCTAATGTAGAGGAGGGTTGTGGTCACATTATGACTCCATTGGTACATACCAAATCTATTATCCTTCCAATAAATCGTATGTGTAATCGATGACCTCATCCTTAATTTCACCATGTTCACTGGAGAGTCTTGCAAACGGAACCATAGTCGATAGTAAAAAAACCTAGGCCTTCAGAAAAACCATAGTTGTAGACATCGCTTAATAATTCCATTTAATTTGAAGAGACTTCTTCATCAAAGCAATAAATAACATATACATTCTCTACACCAATTTGATGATCCTGTCTTCATGATATTAGTTTTATGTAATTTCAGTTCTATAGGATTTAGATGTTGCGTTAATTCATGTTTGATGTAGATATGAAAGGTAATTAATAGCCAAGCTCGAGGCACATATATTCTTACTTGATTATCTACTAGAGTTAAATACACCAATGAAGGCTTTTTTTGTTTGAGTCTAACTACAACACTCAATGGATGGGATTGGTTGGTTTTTATAACTCTTGAGTTTTGAATTATCTAAGAGAATATTAATTATTCCTCCCTGTGTATCTAGTACTGATTTGAATAATTATTAGCCCAAACATGCATTGAATAGTGATCCTTGTCACCCAAATGCACATACAACAATGTTTACATCGACGTCATTTGATTTGAAGAGCTATTTGAGTTAGTGCTATTGTAGAAACCCTATTGGTACCATCAAAACTGTGATGGTTGAATCTACTATCATCTAGTGGATTTGGTGTGCATGCTTGAACAAAGCTAGGAGTGACATGTGCTTAATATTCACTTGTTCCCTAAAACCATTGCAATCCCCTAGAAATTCCCCAATGTACCTAGTTGAACAACTCAGTGGATCTCATGTCATGGTATACTAGTATCACTTACCTATGAATTACTTGAATATTCTCAAGGATATTAATATCCTTTGATGGTCACATTGGCACTTTGATTTCATTTGATACTTTGGTGCACAAGTGTAGTTGGGTGGGAAGATATTAGGATTTCATTTCCCTTTTATATATTAGTACTTGCACTTTTCTTCACTGGTTTTAGTTAGTTTCTTTATGTTTGACTTTTGGGAGTTGTTTGATTACATTTGTTTTAATTTATTTTCCATTTTATTCTATGCATATTGAACTTCATGCATTCTTAGATCAATTAATTCATTTCATTTTTTGATACATCTCCATTGTTGAATGAATGCTAGGGGTGCCTTGTTGAATGATTAACCAAGGGTGTTTTCTGTGATATTGATGTTTTCTCTTAAATGGCTTTGACTCACCTTCTACTTGCCTTAGTGATGAACAGGCTCTCTGACTATATTGATCTACATGGATAGTTCATTGCATGTGTGGCTTACTCTTTGGGTCTTATTGTTTCATTAAGCTCTTTGGATTGACAACCATGATGATCCTTGCTTGTTTCTTCAAATGATATTGTTTCTCTTTCGGTGAGGTTGGTGAATAGTTGGTTAATTTTTCACCTTCGAGGATGTAAAGGTTCTCTTGTTTCGCTAAACAATTTTGCATGACTTGGGTTCTTGCATTATTTCATTAGCGATCAATGTGTCTCATTGTTGAACTTGATTTGGTTTTGAGCAAGTTATGTGAAGTTTTAGTTGTTTTGATCCTCTATAGTTGCTCCTCTAAGATTGGTGCATGTCTCCCAAATTGATTAGTTTTTTATGTAAGTTTAGATGGGTTGGCACTTGTTGATAATTTGATCTTTGCCTCTTTTATAAAATTGCCTTTGTTAATCAATGCTAAAATTATTGCTTCACTCCTTGCATTCGATCATTCATTATTTATGATTGAATGATGTTAAAATATTGAATAGTATTGCAAGTGCTCAAGTGTTATTTGCTTAGTATTACTTTACATGCATAAATGTATATTAACTATACTCGCTATCAATGCACATGGAGATAAACAATGATTGCACATCTCACACCTTAGACGCACTCTTAATACAACTTACATAATCATTGAATGCACTTGTTTTCATAATTAATGTCTTGATTACATTTCAATGCTTATAACTAGATGGTTGCTTGAGATTTTCTCTGAGTTTAATTGAATGACTATCCTAGGTTTGATGATTTCTCAAGATTTCTCATTGCTACATGATGATATCAAAAGTCATTTACTCAAAAGGATCTTATTGAGTTGCTTATGCTTTGTTAATTTGGTTGCGATAATTCCATTTTCTCATTGTGGAAGATCCACAAATGGTTTTTACCAGTTGAAGTAGTAAAAGTATCCATGCTCAAGAATAAAATGCATGGTAACCAAAGCACATATCAATACACATTGCAGTAAAGTATTATTTTTCTTTACAATGTTACATAAGTACTTATTAGTTTCATTATTGCTTGGTGCTTTATCATCATTTTTTAGTGGATATATAATTCGACCATGATGATTAATGCTTATGTAATGATAATAGTAATCCATATCTTCCATCAATGCACACTCGTACATATTGCTAGGAGATATCCTTATTGGACATAATATCAAAGGAAATAACAAGCATAGAATAAATCATAAACCAGGGAATTCAAGTGGTAAGTGACATGACATCGTTTTTTTTTTACTATCCACCCTTCTAAATGTGGATTGGTTCTCATAAAAAAAACATCCATTTATGTAAATAAAAAACATGAAAGTAAAATGACTCATTTTCCCTTTCTAAAGCAAGAAAGGTAACCCAAATTGTTATGTTTCTCTTGCACTAATGTAAACTCTCCTAAGTTGTTCATATGGAGTCTTAAGTCTATATTGCATTTATGGTTGGTACGGTCTTAATTGATTTTCTCTCCACATCTTCTTACATGCTCTATTAATGAATTTATAGGAAAATTATTAGGGTAGGGAATGAGACTCCCATGGTTTAATAGATGATATGATCTATTGAATATAAGCTTCTCCACCAATTATAAATCAATCATAATGACGATTACACACCTAAGCAGCTACATTTTGTCCAAGAGGTATTTTAACAGTACATATTTGCAAAGCATGGAAATTAGGCACTCTCGAGCAATGTATGAATCAATTGATCACCCCGGGTATCCATAGCCTTCCAATGAAGTCACTAAGCTTGCAAAATGCCTCTAATAGTACAACGGGACATCTTTAAATGAGAAAAGATAAAGTGGAAATGTTAAAGACTAAATACATCTTTAATATTGCAGTTGAATGTGTAAAGAGAGAATCAATGCATCTAAGACTTGTGTGGAGGATCCAACTCAGAGCATGATAGTCATGGGTTTGTAGATAAGTTATAATGAAATCTCCAGTGAAACAAGCAGGTTTCAGGGACACTGACGTGAATCTAATGGATGAAAAATACTTCTCACATTGTAAATTACTTATCATATCCTCCAGACGCAACGTTGTACTTAAATGAACATGTGGATGAGGTGTTAGCTTTTTCAATGATATGTTTGGCCTCTATACACTCTAGAGTAGTTGAAAATGCACTTGTAAGCTAAAACACACTTGGTGAAGGAATGTAGCAACATATTGAGAAAGGAATGATGGAATTTTCCTCCCAAGGCTAAAATGAACTAGTGAGACAATTGTAGCGGCAAAGCAAGATGGTATGTGATACATTTTGGTCATAAAAGCTCCATTAGATAGTGTTTCGAGTTTAAAATGAACTAAGAAGAAAAAAAAAATCTAACATAGTTGTGGCATTAGCTTAAAGCATCAAGTGATGTGTTTTGCTCAAATAAGCTTTGTTCGACCTTGTTAAAGGGTAAAAAAAACAGAAAGAGGAAAAACACACTAGCTAGGAGTCTGCAACAACAAAACAATTTTGTCAGTTATGAAATTTTCCCTTCGGGGCTTTATAGTACCCCACCATTCGTTAAAAAAAACATGGGGGGAAAAACGCTATAGTAGGGAGATTGTGGTAGTGAAGTAGGATGGATAATGATATGTTTTTTCCTTTAAGACTTTGTTGAATGTTGGCACAAGCTAAAAAATGTATGGGGACCAAAAAACCCACTAGTTAGGTAGTTAAGGAAGTATAACAACTTAGTGAATGAAGCATTTTTCTCTTTGGGGTTTTTCCTGACCCCACCACAAGCAAAACACACTAGTTGGGTAGTTGAATAAGCAATCTAAATAAACAAGTGATGCATTTTTACCTTTGAGGCTTTGTTAGACACTACCACAATCTAAAAAAATGCATTGGGACATAAAACATGCTTGTTGGGTAGCCAGGGAAGCAAAATAGAGAAGAAAGTGATGTGTTTTTCCCTTGGGTAGCCTTGTCAAGAACCCATAGATGGTAAAAAATGCATTGGAGGTGAAAATGTAGTTACATCAACAAAGTGATAAGGGAACCAACATGTTTTTTCTCAAGGAACATTGTGTGACTTATCGATGTGGTATTTTCCTCCTCGGATGAACTTGGGTGGAAAGATCTTACGTGTTGATCTTGGATTAACAATGCTTAGACTTAGATGCACCTCTCCATGATTAACAAAAGCCTTTATTGATGTACATGTTTATTTAATGACAAATTGATCTTTTTTTATCTCTCTGCAAGTGAAAGCAATTTTCCCAAGGTGGCATTGTGTGTTTGCGAGAGGAAATCCAATCTCACATTTCTCTTATTCATCAATTTCATTTCCATTATTTTAATCCTTTCCCATTGACAAAACATTATTTTTCCCATTAGCTAGTTACACTTGCTTTGTTATTTTACCTATTTAGCAAGTTATCAAGGTGACTGAGGTAATGTATTACCCTTTATACCATGAAAATTGTATTCCAAGAATGATTTTATGATATTATATTTTTTTTCCAAAAGATTTTGTATGTAGAGAGTTGAGTGATATAAGAGGATTCACGAATGGGGATGAGGGAGAATGAACCCAAGATTGAAGCACCAATGAAATTTCACTCAAGTGAGAGAAATAAGAGGGAGCCCAAGTCAAACATGATAAGGAGGGATACAAAGTGTATCACTCAATGCAAGAGAAGAGTAATCCGTCAAGTAGGTTCCATGTTGAAAGAGGAACAAAGTGAAGAGGTTTATAAGCACTACTCCCAATAAAGTAACACATGTGAAGTCAATACAATTTCCAACCAAATGCAAATGCAAGGAATGCTCATAAATGAAGGTAAAGTATGCAAACAAGAATGAGAAAGTGGAAATTCTAGTGATAGGAGTGTATGCCATTGAGTCAAGGGTTGTCCTTGATTAGTCTCACATGTGCGAGTGTATATTATAAATGAATATTTTTTATTAATCGTTTATCATCACAAACTTGTTTAAATAGTCAAAGTGAGGATGAGATGAAAGTCTAGTGGGTTAGAGTTATACAAGTTCAAGAGTCACATAGCACTACAAGGAGAACATATTCTAGTGGAGATTTTTACAGAACCTTCCTAAAAATTTCATCCCTTATTTGTTTATAGCGGAGGTTGTTAATGGAGACAGGGGGCCGAAGGTTTTTACATTGGTGTGCCTAAATTAGACAAATGAACTAGTGTGCTCACAAACATAAACACCCTGGTGTTGAAATAATGAGGCACTAATGCACCTTATTGTCGAGCGCACTATGATAAGGTTACAAAAATACCAAATTGAATTTCATTATCACATTTTATTCAGTGCTTCCAATCACTCACACAAGTATCGATGCCCACATTCCTTCTACGATCACCCCATTTTTAGAGCTCTACAGTGTTGCTTCCTCGGTTGGATAGCTTTTCCGGTGGATTCCTTACATTTTAGAATTTCAGAAGAAAAAAAAATGTACATTTTCATTTTTTCTCTTCGTGGAAATCATGCCTCATAAGGCAAGAAGAGACTAGGTAAATTGTGTGTTACCTTTTTATTTTCAATTTCATTGGATTAAAATTTAAAATTGGGCTTAAATTTGGTCATTTTTTACATTGTTTTTTTAATTATGCATGGTGTGATTCACGAGTTCAACTCACATCGGACTCATCGTTGTGTTAATTGAATTTACAGGAAGTATCGCTACCAATGCATCTAAAATTGTACAATGCACTACTAAAACTAAGCATTGTGCATTACCTGTGCGTTATAGAGAATAAACCACATTGGTGTGTTATAGAGAATAACCCACACCGGTGCAATCCATTGCACCACATATAAAAAAATAACATGGCAGTGCATTTCATAGATAAAGTAGCACCGGTGAGACAAAAATAACATGGAGCACCGTGAAAATTGTGGTGCTTGTTTTTTGATAGAGCACATTGTTCACAATGCATATTATCTATTGAAGGTGCACTAGTTACTTTACAACATTTGTTTTGCAAACGGAAATTAATTTCAGTTCTTGATAAACACAAAATGGTTATATATGTGTGTGTTTTAAATTTCAATTTGTTTTATCTATGTGTGTGTGTGGCCAAAAAGAGTTGTATGTGAATCAAAGATGACGACAATGAGCACATGAGCAACAAAAGTTCAACATGTACATATTT
>ML790045.1:242564-253259 GCA_009831015.1 Picea engelmannii | reverse complement strand
TCAAGTGTGATATAAAATGAGAGAGCCTTGCCTCTTATTTATACTCTCCAAGTAGCTTCCTTAGAAGCATCTTCTAGGTCACTTTGCCCACTTTCCTTATTTTAGGGTTAACCCCCTTCTAATTTCTCCACTAAATTTATTATTTAAATAATTTATTTTGTATTCACTTTGAATTATAGTACACTCATCACTTCACTTTATTATTTACCTTCTAAAATCTCTTAAACCACTTTGACTACTTTGACCTTCTGGGGCTTCTAGATGACATATGAGGGTCCTCCAACTTCGTAAAACCATAACTCTCAAACCGTGAGGAGTTATGTGACGTGGCATGACATGTACTATCCATATAGAATAGTATTACCTTCAAATGTATTAAAACTCATACCATTATACATGAAACAGCCTTGGGTCCATTACCCAAACCTTTGTGCTACCGAAATTCGCTACCAGGATTTCTTCAAGGGATGACATCAATGAAAACCAACCTTAATCAACAATATTTTGGGGATGAGCCTCCCCAACAAGATGAGAAGATGGATGAGGTAGCCTAGCAGCCTCCAGTATAGATACTAGACATGCCACTCAAGCCAGATTGGAGAGTCCAAAGTAAGGTGGCAGATCGCATATGTAGTATGATTTCCATGCATGGAGTGATACATGTACATGTTTGAGAGATATCATGGGTCCCATAGTTGTCTGACATATCAGAAACCATTCCTTGTGACATGAACTCTTTGATGTGTCATGTTGTCGATTCCCTCAACCTCATCCATAGGTTGAGGGATGTTGCTCATTCCACTTCATCTGTTTCATCTTCTAACGATGATGCTCCTAATCCTCCACTGCATGATTCTCCACTACCTAGTCCTCCACCAAACTGACCAACATCCCTCATGCCTCTTCCTCCTCCACATGTGTCACCATCTACACCATCCAATGATCCTCCTCCTCCTCCTCCTTTACATGTCTCGCCAGCTACACCATCCACCAATCCTCCTCCTCCACATGATCCTGGTGGAGATATATACCATACTCTACTTCTATCATTGTTATTTGACATGGCTACTAAAATACCCTCTACCTTTGGTAACCGAGGCACTTATGCCTCTAGGTCTAGTGGTGGACCTAGCTACTAGTAGTACTTGACATGTATATTGATTGTTGTATATTTTACTTGAGATGTATATATGATATGTTTATTGATTTTGATGAGATGTATATTTGATATGTATATCACTCATATATATTATGGTTTTTCATATCATGTTGTTGTTGTTGTTGTATGGTTTATAAAAGGTATTAGGAGTTCGCTAATGATTAACATTATTGACAATTTCTTCGTTTTTAAATTAAAATTTAGATGTATCACTCATTTAAATTTAGCTTTTCCATATAATGTATAACTCTTCTTCAAGGTGAATTATTTGTTGCCAACAAGATACAATATGTTGATTAAACTTGTTTACAAACAAAAATACATAGATGTGATAAGTGAAATGATTGTGATATATGAATATTATGTCTTTTTCATATATTGTAATAATAGAATTATTATATAATTATTCACTAATAATAATAATGATGTAACAATAATGTTATTTTATTAATTTTGATTATTCAAAGATTACAATAGAAAGTTATAATAATCTTTGTCTTTCTTATTATCTGGCGAAATCGGTACCTAGGCGGGCTCGTACTTACGTGACACAGGGTCGATTCCAATCGCTACCACTATAACCTCCAAGTGTATTGTTATGGTCCCATGTGTGATACACAGGGCTTTGCAAGGTTCGAACCAGTGATGTCATAGGGAGTGCCTTAATAGTGCACTCTATCGCCAACTGACCTACACCTTCGGGACAACACAAAGTTATAAAATAATTGTTTACTAAAATCACAATTATTGTGTTTTAATTTTTCCAAAGGTTTTACTAATTTATATTATTCAACTATTATAATATATTAAACTTAAATTATTAAATATAAAGAATAATTTAAAAAATTGATAAATATGCACTTTCGATAAAATGGTTTTACAATTTTTTACTCTATTACCAACTTTATGAATCTTCTATTAAAAAAGTAAGTAAGTATTAATTGAATATTATATTTAAAAAGTATGTTAAGTATTGTATTTCGTTGATTTTTTATTAAAATGTATGCAAATATTGGATTTGGTTAATGAAAGAAAAATTTAATTTGAATAATTGCTCTTATGAAATGTTATTTTTTTTATTAATTTTAATGATAAAGTTATAATAATTGTTCGTAGATATTGCACCTTCTACCTGCACACCTTTTCCACGGGTCGAATCTCCCACCCCCAAAATCCCTCACCCATTCTTAAATATTAAACATTCCCTTGAAGTTAGATCCTCCAAGTCGAGTGTCTCCTCATGTCCCCTGTCATTAGATTGTGCCACTCCGTCCTTGTAACACCTATAACATTCGTTCGATTTATCGTTGTTCTCATAATCCAACAATCTCTTAAACATTAATTTCCACGAATTTCCAAATCTGCCTTTGTTGTCTATCAATCCCTTTAATTCAACACCTATTATTAACACTACTCGTGACCCATATCTTAATTCCAATAAAAATGTGGTTCTCATATCCAACGATAGCACGATGACATCTTTAGTATCTAGGGATAATCTTAATCTAGGTTGCACGTCTTTAACCAAAGAATTTATCAATAACCCTCAACCCCAAAACCTTTCCCTTCATTCGCCTTCCATGGTCATAAATTTATCTTCCTCTGATATCAATCCCCCTTCCCTTCATCTTTTATAGTAAGGTTTTAATTTCACCCTTGTTCCTCAATGTATTCCCATTGAAGATATCATTAGCTTCATATAATCGGTAACACAATAGCTTCCCCCACATGAAGCTAAGGAAATTAGGTAGGATTGTGGAAGAATCCTTCATCTTGCCAAACCTCCTAAACCCAACATGACTAAAGAATAATTCCATTCTATTCGACATCTTAATAATAACCCTGGTATCATTCTATTAAAAGTCAATAAATGTAATGCTATTGTCGTTATGAATACCTTCGACTATGAATCCAAACTTTATGACCTTCTTTCTTCTTCCTCCTACAAACCTTTCATTAAAAACCCTTTGAATACCATAACTAGCCTCATCACTAAATCCATCAAAGCTTCCTCCTTGGACCCGAACATTCAAAAGCATCTTATTCCTTATAACCCCAAAGTCCCCCATGATCTATGGACAGCCTAAACTTAAAAAAAAAATGCATCCCCATCGAACCTATAGTAAGCGTTATAGCTTCCCCCACCCATTCCCTTGCTTGCTTTCTTACTAACAAACCTAAGTCCTTTACTAGAAAAACGTCCTCCTTCATTAAAGACTCATATGATAAAAAAGCGTGTGATCTTCACCTTGATGATGAAGACTTGATGATTAGTTTTAATGTTATCTATTTATTTACCAGAAATTCCTATCTTAGAAGTCGTATACCTTATCTCCAAGTTGGTGGATCTTAAAACCCTTAACCTTATTGAAATATGCCTGACCTCAACTTCTTCACCTTGAAAGGTACTTTCTATGAACAAACTAAAGGTACGACCATGGGGTCATCCTTCTCCCCTGTGGTCGCTAACACTTTCATGGAACATTTCGAGACCTTAGGCTTAAACAACTTTCATCTCAAACCTAAATGTTGGTTCATATTTTTTTACGACACTTTCGTTGGTTGGCCTCATGGCCAATCCTTGTTAACATCCTTCTCCAACCATATAAATAACATTTCCCCCCATATCCAAATCACTATGGAAATGGAAAAGGATAATTCTCTCCCCTTTTTGGATGTTCTTATCTTTCACCTCCCTAATGGCTCCCTTACCCGCCAAGTTTATCAGAAAAAGACTCATACCGATAGATACCTTCATTCCCAATACCATCATCATTCTGTCCAAAAATTAGATGTTCTAAAAACTCCGATTACTTGAGCCATTTGAATCTTTGATCCCCAGTTCCTCGAGAAATAAAAATCCCACCGAACTAAGGACCTTATCTCCAATGGTTACTCCATATTTCAAATTAACAAAGGCTTCCACTTAGCCTGCAAGCCTAAATCGAACAACTCTTCCTGTCCTTCCCCACCCCTAGCTGTCATTTATCTTCCTTACATGCAAGGCATTGTTGATCACATTTCTAAAATTCTGGATAAAACAATATCAAAACCATTTTCAATCCCTTTAAAACCCTCAAACAATGTTTTAGATCCACTAAGGATAAATCTGACCCAATGCTTGGCCTAGGAGTTTACCAAATCCCTTGACCCTATGGTAAATCATATAGTGACCAGACTGGAAGATCCCTCAAAGCCCATCTCAAAGAGCACCTCGCTATCCAACCCATAATCACATCTATAAATAAGCTATTGTTGAACACTCTTTAAATCTAAACACTTAATTTGTTTTTACCAAACAAAAATCATGGCTATTACTCATCTCACGTCATTCTTGAAGCTATGGAAATTGAAAAACATCCCAATAATTTTAATTGTGATTATGGGTATAAACTCAGCCAATGTTGGAAGCCTATCATTTATCGCCTTAGTCGTCAAACCTAATTTGTTTTCTTCCTCCTATGGCTTTCCCATCTACCCTTTAATTGTTAGTTTTTTTTCCTTTTCATCTCCTTTGATCCTCTTATATAAGATCTTACAACTAACATCTCATTAATTTTATAATTTATGCATCCCTTCCCCCGGGGACTTTTTTCCTAATTTAAGCCTTGACTTATTAATTAATTAGTTTTCCTTGAACTTCTGATTATTATAAATTATTTTTTAATTTCAATTTTCTTTTAATTTTTCTTTCGATAAAAATTTTAATCTCGTCATCATTATTTTTAATTCATCCTTTAATTATTTTTATTTCATCCTTTGATTATTTTTAATTTTATCCCATCCTTTGATTATCTCTTTATTAATTTATAATGACTATTTTTCATCAATTTATAACACCTAATTTTTTGTCCACTTTTCCTCAATGTTCTTATTAAAAAATTATGCTTTAAAAGCTTACCTTCAACACTCTTTTCAAACATTATTGATTCATTTGTCCCTGATGATGGGTGGAGTGTCCACTCAAAATGTTGAATGTTTCAAAACTCCTTACATAATTTATATCCATAAATATCAAGTAACATTATGAGAAACTGTGAAAATATGCACACCCTAATTATAATAGTTATATTTCATATTTCATATTTTTTATTATTTAAAAATTATAATTAATTAAATTTAAATCATTCAATATGAAAATAAAATAATTAATAATAATGAATTTTAATATACACAATTTGTTTTAAATTATTTTATGATTTTTTTCTCTATCACCACATTATGAATCTCCTCATAAGGAAGTGTAAGTATTCAATTTGGTTAGTGAAGAAAATAATTAATTTGTTAAGGTTAGAATAATATTAAATTAAATTCCCTAGATGTGGGTGTCACCACATTCCACCTAGCGAGCACCATGAACCCTCCCGGCGCGTGAAATAATGGATTGGTGCACTCCACCTCGCCCTCCCCTCATGTGCATTAACTCGTTTCTCTCCCCGAGGTGTTGGGCCTTAACTCTACCACATGCTCCAGCTTGTCTCCTGCATGGTCACAGTATGATGCCTTCGTTCGGGCGCATGCAAAGAATGAGGGCATTGAAGGCCCAAGACATAATATCATCTCCTCATGGAATTCGTCATTATGTCTCCCTCGATCGACTTGTTGAGGTCATTTCCCACTTCTGAAAAATTCCCTCCCCTTTTCTACTCTCCCTTTCTTTTCCCCCTTCTACACTTACCCATTTTTCCCTTTTCTTTTTTCCCTCTTACTATCCCTTTCTAGTTCTAACACTTAGTCGCATTTTAGACCGCAGGTTCTCGGGTTGGCGAACTTACGATTTCTCACCTCCCTCTACAACTTCACATCACGAGTCCAACCGACCATTGTGTTTCTCCCTACTTAGCCAATTCTACGATCGTGGGTTCCCTGGTTGACGGGATCGAGCTTTCATGGTCCCGTGTTCCGTGATAGACACATTGCACCAAAGAGTTCTGCAATCTACATTTCGATCCCCAGACTCTTTGAACTGCCTAAGTGTCATTCCGCCTACATGAATCCATCTAACCGCCATGTAGTCCCACACTTATCCAATTATGTGCCTCATACCATTGCGGGCTCTTAGGTTCACAGGTTCCCAGGTTCACAAAAATATCAAGTTGCATATTGCCCCCATCCGTCTTTGCCACCCTCACGCCCTTCCCAATGCACATTTACTATGATTTTAATGCTAATAACTCACCATACATGTTCGAAAGGATGGTCATTAATAAGCGAAAGGCTCAAGGAGATCTCCTATTAAAATGGATTAAATGGGATTTACGAAGGATTATATCATCTCCCTCCAGCATTCATTCCTAACATAATATGGATCAAGGGAACATTTTCATCGATTTATGGCAGCAACGTGAGGATCAAAGTTTTCAGTGGTCCAGGGCATATTCCTATTATTCATCCCCTTTTGCCTAAAAGGAAATAATCTGGACGTCTGGAATTGCGCGCACAGGGTGTGTCCCGAAAGTTTTTTATTGTAAGGATTTGGTCACCTGGTGCGCTGAGAGATACATTCCAAGCCATTGGATCATCCAGTTGCAGGACCACGCCCCTGTCTCTTTTTCACCTCAGGTTTTCTATAAGATGTTGAGGCATCTCGAGCCAACACTCGCCTTCAAAGGTGAAGATTGCAGAGAGTTCTTAAAAAAGCATGACAATGGGCTGGACCTCTTACTTGAATTCCTAGAGAACCCAACGGTCGTCCCCGAGGACATCACAAGATTGCAGGTTGGCTCATTTAAAAATACCTTCCCAGAAATTGCATGGCCTTTTACAAGGATAACAGGATAGGAAACCATCGCCAGCATCTCCTGGATGATTCTTTACATTCTATATTTTACAGTCAAATAACAGGCCATCTTCGATTGAGGTAAGTTGATTTCCATTGAAATGTCTTCCCAATTGGCGCAATACAAGAAGGAGAAACAGTTATTTATGTCATCTTATTTGGTTTTCGCGATAGCGCATTGCTGTCAGTTCTCGAGATTATCTATGTGCAAGAAGGTAAACTGTGAATTTGACCCAACAAGCTTATGGTATCAAACATTGTGGAGGCAAAAGGCCTCCCAACATTTTTATGAAGTCTTTAATGATTTTGTCTCAGTTTTTAAAGAATTTTTGTTTGGAAATAATGCTCCTCGGATGTATGACCAAGCAAGTAAGTTCTTGGATAGGAAGGGGACACTAGAACAAATGGAAAATTATAACGTTATAAGGATTTTTGGATCCAAAGAAAATCCTTCCTTCTGTGCCACATATCTGACAAAATGTTTGTTGTTTAAATAGCAAGGTAGTACACCTATTGGTTGCATTTTTTCCATGAAAAGAGAAAAAATCAATTCATACCTCTGCCTTGGAAAGTCGAAGATTTCATATTCAGAAATATGAACAAGATTGATGAATTCACGGGCCACTTCCACAACCTCAATTTAAAATATGTTGAAAAAGTAAAAGGGTTCGACCCTAGTGGTATTTTTGTAGAACATATATTGGTTGTTGGTTTCATCAATTCTTTCATTAACACTATTCTGAATGAAGACAGAGACAATGCCTCAGGCACTCCCGCTCGTGACACCGACGACCTCGAGAAAATACTCAACACCAATGAGTCATACAAGCAAAGAGGAAAAGGTATGGGTGAGAAAAGTGCCCAATCCCCGACTGTCATGCCAAAGAGTACAACATCTCAGAGTAGCGCTCCAACGACATACCCAAGTAAGAAACTAACCCATAGTTCTTCAGGCGGAGGAGGAAATAAGAACCCTCCTTCCAAAAAAATTGAAATTTCTCATAAACTTCCCATAAGGAAGAAAAGAAAAAACATTGTGCAAGAAGTGGAGGGACCTCGAGGAGAAAGTGGTATCCATGACCTCTCCGTCAAGGATATGGCACTCAAAATTGACATCGAGAAAGTGTTCCCCAACATCAACTAGCTAGGGAACACTACTCACTATAACCCTCAGATGGAAATAATTGAGACCGAGACCTTCGACGAAGAAGGGTCTTTTGCATTTCAGAGCATTGTTTTTTACGTCAAATCCAAAAATTTGATTATTGAGAAAAGAGATGTAAAGAATAAGAAGGGGAAATCTCGTTAAGATATTAACCTATGGAACATGTGCCCTTCCCAATTCCCAGATACACCGAGCAACTAGAGATGCTCTAGACAATTCTATTAGAGGCTTTGAAGCAAAGAATGTCAGGTTAAAGGAGTGAATCAAAGAATTGGAGGAAGCTTTAATGCCCCTTCATGTACTTGCTAGTCCTTTAGCAATGATCGAGCCTACCACACCTGCAGAAAAGTTGAAAGGATCGGAAATCCTCCTCACATCAGCCTGAGGCTATGTGGAAAAGAATATCAAGAAAGTAATGGAATTAATAACAAAGGCTTGGGAGATGTCAAAGAGCATGGTCTCTTTTGGAACGAGAGCACATGATTTTCATGAATATTTGCAAGCATATTTGAAAAATGAGGAAGGTTTCTACCTTGATGTGGTTGTACCATTTGGTGTTAAAGTTACTAATATGACAGAATTGAGAAGAAGAAAGGACGATCTCCCTCTCCGAACCGAATAAAACAATTGAACACATGCTAGAAGGAAAAGGTAAAAAAACTTGAATGGTATTGTTCAAGCATGCATCCAGGCCATAACTAGAAGAGAGGAATTATTCAAGAAGATAACTGAGATAGATCTAGTTGGTAGCACCAATGAGGTCCAAGACCCTAAATTGATACTCAACTCATTTTTCTTAACCAAGCAATCATTTGATGAACAAGTTGAGATCTTTAAAGAGTTGTCATTTGAAAATTTCTATGGCATTCTTGAATATGGTGAAGATGACATGGAAAACTGGCTAGTTGATTATTCGATCAAAAATCAAGATATTGAAGAAGCATTGCAAAACATTTATATTGATCTAAGGGGCTTGGAAGGTGAACTATTCAATATAAAAATCTGGCATGAAATCAATGTGGTGCCAATGAGGAGCTACATCAAGGAGTGGTTCAAAAAGGTTGTCGACAAGCTCACCAATGAAGGGCAAAGGACGGTTGAGATAGTTCCTATAACCACCGAGGAGAGCCATAAAAGGACATCAACGAGCAAGTAACAAACCACGAGATACCATCATAGTAAGTTCATACTATTCACGTTTTTGTGTCTCTATCAAGCTCTTCATCCAGTTACTCCACCTCTTTAAATAGAAAGGTTTAACCAAAGACTGATATTTTCCTTTTTTTTCTTCTTTGTAGGTCTTGTTGCCTTCTGTCGCCCTCTTTCTTCTTTCTACAAGATTCATTCTTATATATACTTTCTTTATGGTCCGTGGGAGCCCCAATCCCAGTCATTATGACAAACACATTTTAATTTCAGAGGATATGTATTGAACTATATATATTTTTTAGAAATTCCAAGAGAGCTATTTTGGGAACAATATCGATTGTACTTTGTATTCCATTTTTTCTGAATATAAATTATTTTAGGTTGATTTATCATTATCTCCATTTGAGCTGCCTATGTACTACTCTGTCAAAGTTCTCTTATGCATGCAGATCATTTTCTTTTACTTTTTATGTGATCAGAAATATGTATCCCTGCTATGATGGATGTGAGGAAGTTTTGTTTATTTGCTTTAAATGTATGAATGTGTGTGTTTCCTGGTCCATTCTTAGGAACTCTCTTTTTAAAAGAAAATAAAAATGTTTTTCATTTTCTATTATATCTATTTTAATTTATGTTGATGGACTTCTTATAAAATTCCCACGTTTTATAAATCTCGGATAGAGGAGTACCACCTCTATAAAAATGCAGGAGGATTCACATCCTCGTGAGGTTGTTGTTTCAGTCCCGACGGATTCAAGCGTCAACACAGCTGGAACATCTCCACAATCTGCAGCGACTCTATTATCTGCAGGTTGTTGTGGCCCATCCTCCTCTTCGTGCACCACAGGCTCAAACTCGTACAAATGCCTCCCCGCAAGTGCACCACCCCCAACTTGGAAAGAGGAGGTCGTGGAGGTCGCACATCCATAAAACATCCTCTGCTGATCCGTAGGATCTTTTAATGACTTATGGTTGAGTTTTAATTTTGCATGCGTTAATTAACCATTTGAGAAAACTTAGTGAAGAATGAGGAAAGAAGAGGAATTATAACATCCATATACATATGTGTAGATCTGAAATGCAATAAAAGACAGCAAACCATAACACGCAGATTGATAACGGAGTTCGGCACAACTTTGCCTGCGTCTCCGTGCCTTTTTCTCTGCGGGAGAGGCTTCTTTATTTCTGTTCAAATGCTCAAAAGTACATCGCTGCAATGCCAAATGGATACAAGACTGATCTGGTCATGTTCTTCCAGATCTCTAGAACAATGCAAAGAAAACGGCACGCAAAATGAACGTCCGGAGCTCCCAGAAATGATCCGACAGCATCTCCTCCTCAAAAGCTTCTCTGCCTCAAAATGGCTTTGGCTTGGCTTCTCCTCAGCATGATTCTGCTCTGAATGCCCCCTCATGGCCTCAAACAGGCCTGGGTTATATAGCT
>ML790045.1:207595-231017 GCA_009831015.1 Picea engelmannii | reverse complement strand
GGGATTGTCTTGCAGTGAAGAACACAGTTGCCTAGCAGCTGTCATTTTCTTCTTTTGATACATTATGTTTTGAGGGGGGGTTTTGTTCTCACATGGTTTTCCCTCTTTCCTCACCTTTATTTAGAGTTCATTAGTTGCATTGTACATGAGTACCTAAAATGGCCTAGTAGCTGAGACTCATTTTTTACTCCATAGTGATGTTCAGGGGGGGTGTTGGAGAAATTTCTATTTTCGACACACTAGTTCAGTGGGATTTAATTGACTAGTTCTATTTAGACTTTCTATTTTTACCATCACTGTTATGCATGCATGCATTCCTAAGGAAAATTAACTGCTTGATTGCTTTGCCCTATATATGAGTGTATTCCACTCATTCATTGTATCATATTGATCATGATCTATGTATCAATCATCAGCTCATTGGAGTATTGTGAATATATTTTCTCATTCTTCCATATTGAATCTCTCTTCTTTTCTTGATGAGCATTATTTGTACTTGCTTTAGCTAGATCTCCTGTGCAGGTTTCCATGAAACACTAACACTTCTCTTATAAATAGAACCATTGCCTTCAAGCAAATGGTTCTCTTTTTAGCATCGTAAACTATTTTCCTATGTTGATAAAAATATTGTTGTTAGCTAGCATGTTTATACTATTGTAGTTATGTGATTGTTCTTGGGACTATTCTCTCCTTTCCTAACTTTCTTGGTGCTTACAGGCATGGGAAATTTAACTCGTTGGTTATTCTAGTGTTCTAATGTTTACTCTAACTTATCTTGTTCTTGTTAATGCTTGATATGAAACATGGGGTTCTTGGTAAATTGTGACTGTTATGGTTGCTCAGAATCTCTAATTATTATGCATCTACTCTAGTTGGTGGACTATTCTACCTATTGCTATATTTCTAACAGTGTTTCATTTCAACTTGGTCACTAGTTGGTTTTGTGTCAAGGAAGCATTATTATAAATTGGATTGTTTCACTTCGAAAGGACATTGTGAGGGTTAAATTAGTTTAAATATAATAATAGTGGTGGACTATTCTCCTTGTTATCGGTTGCATTTCCATATATTGTTCTTTTTCTCCTTAATTAGGATTTAATTAGCTTCATTTTGCATATTGCATTTTTGCATTTCATTCCCTGCATTCATCCCATCTTCATTCACATTCCTACATTTTATATTGATTAGTATATATTACATTAGTTAAGGATAATAATAGAACATCTTACCTTGCATATGGTAGTCATGTTATAATTGAAGGGCTTTCCATTTTGTCAAAGAAAGGTCTACTTGGGTCCTTTCATGAAGTAAGCTTGTGTGGTTGAGGATAGCCATTTTATATTGTGTCAATATGTTGGTGCTAGAAGGAGAGTGGATAGAAATCCAACCCATGTCAAGCCATTATTTTCATGTATGCACTAACAACTCATAACTCTACTCTAAATTCCTTCACAACACATTAACAACTCATAGGGAATACTACTTCATTGAAATGCTTCCAATTGTGAATCATTGGGATTAATAAGTAGTAACGCAATCTTGGAATTTTCCGAAGGGAAATAACTTGCATGCAATTTTCTCTTCAACAATTTTCAACAATCAAAGTCTACTTTCATAAAGTTTATCACCTATCACAAACCTAAGAGTCTTTCCCATAATTTTTTGTTTCATCATGCCATGTCGTGCGACACTACATTGCATCAACAATAGGGGCTTAAGAAACCTATTCCTACTACAACTAGACTACATATCTTCACTTAAGGTCCACCCATAAATATGCCTTGAGCTACTAGTTTGTTAGATGTGTAACCGAGTTCTCTAACAATATGCACATGTCCAACTATGGCCTTAAATCATCCCAACAATACTTTTACACTGAACAAATTTTCTCCAATACTTAGCCATTTACAATAATGCAAGGAACAATAACATCTAACAATTACAAGGAGACCCAAAGTGGATGCCTTGATGTTGTTTATATGAATAATTTTATAAAGATACAACAAGGAAGTGCAACCAGCGGCTTGCGACTCTTTTACATAATATAATTATCCAAGTCACATTGCCTATAACACTTGTCAATCCATCCCCTAAAGCATTTATAGGCCTACCTCTTATAGGTTAGGTCTCTTAAACAATTCACATAGCCAGTGCCCACATAGTCTACTATGCCAACCACAAACTCAACACAACCACAAACCTACTTGTTCACCTTTGCATGACTGACTCCTTCTTCAATGACCTTGCATAAAGGAGTTTTCATTTTTACATAGTGGATGATTACTTGCCTTTGCCTTCTTCCAAGGTTCCTTGCAATCCTCTCCAGGTCCAAAGTTGATCCGAAAATATCCTTAGATGTTTTTTTTAATATTTCTATACATATGAAACATCTACTTGACATTCGAAATAAAATGATCGCTTGATTGTATGCAAATTACATGTGAAGTACTTATCTGACCAAATCCACTTTAATGATAAAATGACTTGCAAAATAATTGAGCTTGAAATGAAAAATAATAATGAAATCACATACACAAGTTGGAAAATGGAGTTCACCCAATTTGGGCTACCTCTTCGGGTCTGTTTCCAATAGAGACCTTCTTTTATTAATGCTCAAATGCTTTTGTTTTACAATGAAATTTTTACATGTTGCTCAAAAGCATAAACGAAGTTCACCCTTGGATTCCTTGAACAAAATCATGCAAAATGAGTATAAAATTCTCGAAATTCCGTCAAGGTACCTCTCGGCATGCTTTACGATGTAGCCTCATAACTTAGGTAACCTAGAGCGTGAATTACGAGACTAAAATCTACATTAATATGTCTTGAATCTTAGTCCACGTACCCATTAAATAGGGCACGAGCCATTAACCGTCCTTCAAAATTCATGGCAGACAATTAATTAAAAGTGGTTGGTTTGTTTTAAACACACCATACGTATGGCTTGTTGGTTAAGGGGTGGAGTTTTAATATGGTAAGTCGGGGGTTCGATCCCCACCGACTACCATATATTTGCACATTTTGTTGGTTGGTTTTATATATATATAGTTGTTATAACATATGGTTATACCATATGGTATATTTGTTGGTATGTTTGTTATCCCTTCTGCGAATGTAGGTGTGGGTTACATGGTATACGCCAAACCAAAGGCTAGGATCAAGGGCTTGGGCCCTCAGCCCTTTTTCCGCCCATTTCAAACTTAATACAAATTCAAATATAATATGTACGACATATAGGTTAAGTCACATTTTATGGCGCATTGATAATGGAGGCTATGTTAAGTCTTTGGGAGGTTATGGAGGTCGTGGGTTCCACCCCCGTTGACTCCATAATTTTACATAACCATACCAATATAGGCCAATGGGGGGTTGCCACCTAAAAGTGTTTCATTGGCTTGACCTTGCCATGTGTTAATCGACGATTGGTCCAACTGGACTATATGATCTACCATCTCATTGCTCAGTCACTATACGGTTAGCCCACGTGGCACCTTGGGGTGTGGCCATGTCACCAGTATGGTCGTGCCAGATGTCACTCTTGTAGTGGTGGCATGTCTCACCCGTTTACCCCTTTAACTTTGACTTTGATGAGTTTGACTTGAACTTTAACCGCTCATAACTTTTGCATACGAACTTTCTTTTACTTGCCATTTGCATCGTTGGAAATCTTACGATGATCTCAACGCATTGATGCCATTTTCAAGATAATTTGAGAAGGTCGAATTTTGAGAATTTCTAAACCTTATGGACCTCTATGTATGTTTTGGATATTTCTAGACATTTGTGAGTGATCCAGGTGGATATTGGTGGCCACCCAGCTATTCCAACTGGATCGTCTTGACCGTTTTTAGTCCAGCACGTTTCTCTATAATGATGACATTTCTTTGTAATTGTGGGTTATGCACTTCCGGGGATATCTTGAACCCCTACATGACATACAAGTGGATATTGGTGGCCACCCACCCATTCCAACTAGCTTATTTTTTAAGTTTTCATGTTAGTACATCTTTATGTACTTCAAGGGCCATTTTGGGGCCCTAAATAGTGTTTTTTTGGCTTTCCACAGTCAAAATATAGACAGGGTTTGATTTTGATGGTATAATGTGTAGTTCTTTAAAATACCTTTCCGATGGTCTATCACACACCTAAAATGGAGGTCGTGTGCAAAAGTTACGACCTCGGGAAGTTGAGGTACCAACTTACCCATCGGGGCCCACATAACTTTTGGCGTTTCATCTTCTAGGGTTAGGTTTTTGGATGTCTAGGGTTTTGGAATTTATGAGTAATGTTAAAAAGGCCTCTAGAGCCTCATTGTAATCATTATGCTCAGACGGATGCACGTAGCATCCACATCTCTTCTCAGAGATAGCTACCACCATTCGAGCAAGTTGTTTTAGTTCTACAATTATATAGTTTCAACCTATTTTATTTATTCAATAGAAGTTATTCTTCACTGGATATCTATTTTTGTTCTTTATATATTTGTGTGATTGTATTCAATCTATTATTCATTTTTTTCCACTCATAAATCTGGATCAGTGGTATCAGAGCAATCTTCTCTTCATTTCTTTTTCTTTGTGCATGTCCCCGACAAGATCTGTGTATAAGAAGTTGGGACTCGAACCAGTCCATCCTTTTAAAGATCGGTTATGCCAAGCCATACCACAACTCATGGAGGAAGAGAATAAAGATGATGGAGCAGGATATCCTTTTAAACTTTTTCTTTAGGAATCCCTTGTGTGACAAAGGAACAAAATGATGGACAACTTTGCACAGATCCTTTGGCGGCTGCCCATAGGAGACATATCTTCATCAAGCGACCATGCAACCCCCTTCAAGGTACAAGTAAATTTTTATATTCCATTATTTGAAGGACTGATAAATGTTGATGTTGTAGATAAATGGTTGAATCTTCTCAAAGGGTATTTTTCGATCCACAATTTTTTCGATAGGGAAAAGATTACTTATGCACTCCTCAAGCCTGTCCCCCATGTTAAGGACTGGTGGGATACTTACTCTGAGCAAAGGGACACAGAGGAATCTGCAATATTTGTTTTCGCCCCCACATGGGATTCCTTCAGGGATGCCATTAAAGAAAATTACTACCATGTTGGAAGCTACAAGGACCAGTGCACAAGATGGGCCACGTTGTGTCAGGAAAGGGACTAGACAGTGCTAGATTTCACCAATATTTTCCATACTTTGTGCACCAAATTGGGTATCAAAGACTCTGAACGACATATGGTGTTCAAATACCACGGTTGTTTGCATAGATACATTCAAGTGGAAATGGAGTTTTTGGACATTGCATCATTAGGTGCGGCTTATAGATATGCTGTCAAGATCCAGCATAAATTTAAGCAGAAGAGGCGAGAGTTTGGATCTGCAAATTCTTCATAGTCGAAGCAGGGCAAAGGTGGCCCCAACCCACCAAACAAGGGATAGAGCAAATATGGCAACTCTTAGGACAACCATTCCAAGACACAACCCAAGAAGGGTAATGAGAATTCAAAGAAGGACACAGAAAACTGGTGTGAATACCATAAAATCCCTTGGCACAACACCGAAGAATGTCACTCCAAGCAATCATTGGTGGCTGAGATGAAAGCTTCTGAATCAAAGGAACATTATAACTCTGAATAAAATATAGAAAGCGGGAAGCAGATTATCAATTTCGAACCCAGTGCCACTGTCACTACCACCAAAGTCCAACCAAGCAAACCAGAAGAACCAGAGAAAGGGGAATGCCTATTCCACTCACAAATGTGGGTAAAGGGGGCTCCACTTCATTTCATTATCAATGGCAGTAGTCAGAAGAACCTCATCTCAGCAGAGGTCATCAAGTAGCTAGACATGTCGATAACACTGCATCCACAGCCCTACACCATCGGCTGTCTTTGCCAAGGAATATATCTCCATGTCAGCCAACAATGTCGTCTTCCCTACGACATCAAGCCCTTCAAAGACGAGGTATTGTGTGATATTGCTCCCCTTGAAGTTTGTGATGTTCTTTTAGACCAACCATATTTGTGGAAGCGACATGTTGTGTATGAGTCTAGACCCCACAGTGTTATTATTACTTTGGGTAGACAATTGTACATGATACCAGAGGTAGCGCCACCTACCGCTATTTATTTAATCTCTTGATCCAAAATGGATCTAGGAACCAAAATGGGTCTAGGAAGGCCTAAAAATGAAAGTGCTTGAAATCGCTTCAAAACAGATGTGTGCGTAGATCTCGTTGTTACGAACCCAATGCAACTTTAAGGGGCTCAAACGAATGTCGTATGCGCAATATATCGCGTTCTGTTTGTTTTTCCAAACATGTAAAAAGTCAAACTGGTCAAAGTCAACATTGACGTCAGCATGTACAACAGGTGATGTCAGCATGCATCAGGATGACATCATGATGATGTCATCATGCTGACATGGTGGCATCTAGAGGTGACACGTGGTAGGTGATGTGGACGTACAGACTGACACGTGTTAGACAGGTGGCAGATGACTGGGTGGTACAGACCGACACGTGTTAGACAGATGGCAGGGTGACAAGTTGTACGGCAAATGATGTGGTCCAATCACGGGTCACCACATGTCCAATAAGATGGTGCCATGTGGCACCCTGTGGATGGCCAATGATGACTGGGTAAAAATTTGTTATGGGCCAGGTGATTCAAACCCCAAACCTCACAGTCAAGAAATGACTTTGTAACCTCCAGCGAACCGATCGTTCTATGTGTGAGACTTGTTAACCATTTGGCACATATTTATTAAAATTTTGACGTGTGGCATTTTGGGGGATAAGCCCCAATCGGCGAGGGCCAACCCCGTCTGACCAGGGGCTGCGACCAGGGGTCTAACATATATGTGATGGCACGTGGAGGTTGGGTGCACGACCATATGGCCCGGTGCATACGACCAGGAGCCAGGACTGGAAGGGGGGCCAGCAAGCCAGCACCAGCCCGTGGACACATGGAGGGCACACATATGAACAAGGGCCCAGATGGAGGGGGTTGCGCCCTGTATTTGTTCAATTTTTGGGTTTTTAAACTATATTATAAGATTATTAATTGATTTTTACCCTGATATTGGGGGATTTTGGCCATTATTGGAGGATATGGAGCTCTTTTTTAGGCCATATCTTGAGAGGAAGTTGGGAGGATGTTACCAACTTGAAATATATATAAACCAAAGGTTTTCGGTAGCCTTAGAGAGGTTCAGAAGAGGAGAAATATTGAAGAATTGTAAAGCCAAAGCCATTTTTAAGCAGGGAAGTCATTGAGGAGAACAACTTTGAGGGCCATTTTTGGGAGCTTCGTTCATTCGTTTTCAGTGCCATCAGTTGTGTTGGGTTCTTGAGATCTAGCAGAACACAATGATATCAGTTTTGTAATCCATTTGACACTTTTATGATTTAATTTTGAAGCTTTGAAGAGAAATAAGAAAGCCTCATCCACCGAGACAAAGGCTCGAAGACGTAGGCGATATTGTCGAACTCAATTAACAAATTTTGTTGTTATGGTTTGTTGATTCTTGTTCTTATTTCCAGATCTGTATATTTCATTATGGCTGTCATGTTACATATTTAATTCTTCCTCTTTCATCAATTTCTTAAATGGTTAATGAACTCATGTTTTAAAACTCAACCATAGTCTTTAAAATATCTTTTCAGATCAAGTGGTATCAGAGTAGGTTGACGGTTGGTTTTTGAGTTTGCATGATTACCAGGGAACAATTGAATCGTGGTGAAGGCGAGCTTGTTGAATAAAATCCTAGGATTGGATCGAGAAAGAGAACTTCTCAAAGTGATAAGATGGCGTCGGAAGAGGGACTTTCTCATGACAAGGTAGAGTTTTGAAAGACCTTCTTTGCCATGTCGGAGATGATGAAGGTTTTATATGATGATTACTTGGAGTGGAAGAGACCAATTCTAGGTGAATCTTCCAAAGCCAAAAGTGAAGAAGGAGAGGATCCTCCTAAAACTCCTCTTTAACCTCCTTCTCCATCAACTTCTTCTTCTTCTTCAAGTACAAGTTCCAAATCCACCGCAAGAAAACATTCCCATAAACATAAAAATGATATACCTTTACTTAAGCTTGATGTGAAGTTCGAATTACCCATGTATGATGGTGAAGTCAATGCAGAGAGGCTTGATAACTGGGTTAGACAGATGGAAGTTTATTGCAGTGTGCAACAAATCAAGAATGAGGCAACTCAAATCAAATTGGCATCGCTTCGAATTGCAGGTACAACACTCATTTGGTGGCAAAGCAAGTTACAAAATGGCACACAATAAGTGGGTAATGTATTTCCATCATGGCAAGTTTTTATTTATGCACTTAGAAAGAAATTTGATCCTTTGGGTTATAAAGAGAAGGCTTTAATTGAATGGCAAGGTCTTAAACTAATAAAGGGACAAACAGTGCAAGAATACACAGATGAATTTCGTAAGATGGCATTAATGTTAGACATTCCATTACATACCCAAGAAACTCTTATGAAGTATATAGGAGGCTTACTTGCGCATATTCTTAACATTGTATTTATGTTTGGACCTACTAATCTTGATGAGGTTTATGTTCAAGCAGCATACATTGAGGCAAGGAAAACAAGAGTTGGTATATCAGGGGAATCGTCTTCAAGAAAAGAGGACAAAAGGAAGTGGAATGGCAAGAAAGAAGGGCATGATGGTGACCATTGCTGGCAATTTCATCCCGAGAAGAGACCGAAATGGTTTAAAGAGAGGAAAGGGAGGCAAACAGTTGCAACAACATCACGACCAACAGACTTGGGATCAGATTCAGGTGATGAATCTAAAATCATAGCAGTTGGTTTGACAGGTAAAATTGGTGATGGATTTGATTCTAGAAGTAAATTGTTTCACATAAGGGTCATAATGAGGCACACTAAGGTCGACACATTGATAGATAGTGGATCTCAATCTAACTTGATCTCAGAGGAAGTGATTAAACAATTGGGATTAAACACTCAAATGCATCATAAGCGTTACTCACTTAAATGGATAAGAAGCAACCACAAATTGCACATTAAAGTTTGCAATTTCATCTAAGTTTGTGGATGAGGTAACATATGATGTGGTGCCACTCAATGAATGTGGAATGGTCTTAAGCAGTCCTTATTTGTATGATCGCAAAGCAATCTTCTACAGGGAGCACAATCAATATCACTTAATCAAAGCAGGTAATGAATATGTTGTACATGCTCATCACTTAAAAGCAAATCAATCTCTTCCAACAATGGAACAAATAAGGAAGGCAACTCATGCAAACAACACACCTATAATTGTGCCAAATCAAGCAATTGATCTTAAGCATGAACATGAGATGATTGTAGAATGGAAGTTCAATCATACTTTGCTTCAAGATAAGCTAATGTGGTGCAAGTATTACAAACATATTAGCTCATTTGCAATCATATTTCTGATATTATCATTACTAATGTTGTCAACATGGATGGCAGTGCCTTAAGTAAGGTGTGACAAAGTACAAGTGGCTAATAATATGTTGTCGGTTATCATGGTTGTTTTACAATTGATATTGATGAGACAGGTGCACAGGACATAGTTTAAAGATAGAGAACAAGTGGGGTGGCATATCCCGCACTTGATGACTGGTTAGTATCCTTTTGGAGGAGGCGTTATCTAAGATGGGGAGGAACCAAAATGGGTCTAGGAAGGTCTAAAAATCAAAGTGCTCGGAATCGCTTCAAAACGGACATGTGCGTAGGCCTCATCGTTACAAACCCAACGCAATTTGAATGGGCTCAAACGGACATCGTATGAGTAAGATATCGCATTCTATTCATTTTTCCAAACATGCAAAAAGTCAAACTGGTCAAGTCAACGCGGACGTCAGCATGTATGACAGGTGACGTTGGCATGCTTCAGGATGATGTCATGATGATGTCATCATGCTAACATGGCATCATTTGGAGGTGACACGTGGCAAGTGACATGGTTGCATGGACCGACACATGTCAGACAGATGGCAGATGACTGGGCAGTACGGACTAACACGTGTTAGACAGGTGGAAGGGTGACAGGTTGTACAACAAATGATGTGGTCCAATCATGGGTCACCATGTGGCCCAATCAGGTGGTGCCACATGGCACCCTACAGATGGCCAATGACGATTGGGTAGCAATTTGTTATGGGCTGGGGGATTCGAACCCCGAACCTCACGAGCAAGCAATGACTTCGTAACCTTCGACGAACTGACCGCGCTACGTGTGAGACTTGTTAACCATTTGGCGCATATTTATTAAAAGTTTTACATGTGGTGTTTTGGGGGATAAGCCTCGGTCGGCGGGGGACAACCTTGTCCGACCAGGGGTCTTACAGATATGTGATGGCGCGTGGAGGTTGGGGGCGCGACCATATGGCTCGGTGCATACGACCAAGAACCAAGACCGGAAGGGGGGCAGCAAGCTAGCACCATCCTGTGGACACATGGAGAGCGCACATATGACCAGGGGCCTGGACAGAGGGGGTTGTGCCCTGTATTTGTTCAAATTTTGGGATTTTAAACTATATTATAAGATTTTTAATTGATTTTTAGCTTGATATTGGGGGATTTTGGCCATTATTGGAGGATCTGGAGCTCTTTTTTAGGCCAGATCTTGGGAGAATGTTACCAACTTGAAATTTATATACACTAGAGGTTCTTGGTAGCCTTAGAGAGGGTCAAAAGAGGAGAAACGCTGAAGAATTGTAAAGCGAAAGCCATTTTTAAGCAGAGAAGCCATTAAGGAGAACAACTTTGCGGGCCATTTCTGGGAGCTTAGTTCATCCGTTTTCAGTGTCGTCAGTTGTGTTGGGTTCTTGAGATCTAGTAGAACACGGCAATATGAGTTTTTTTAATACATTTGATACTTTTATGATGTAATTTTAAAGATTTGAAGAGAAATAAGAAAACCTCATCCACTGAGACAAAGGCCCGGAGACGTAGGCGATATTGCTGAAATCCGTTAACAAATTTTGTTGTTATGGTTTGCTAATTCTTATGCTTATTTCCATATCTGCATATTTCATTATGGCTTCCATGTTACATCTTTAATTCTTCCTCTTTCATCAATTTCTTAAATGTTTAATGAACTCTGGTTTTAAAACTCAACCATAGTCTTTAAAAGATATTTTTGAATCATCTATGTTAAGCAATGCAGTAAGGTCATTTCACAAACCGGGAAGTTCGTCTTCTTTGTGATCTATGCTTGCATTAAGAAGAAGGTTGTTTCCACATCTGTGACCTTTACACAAAGCCTCTCTTTGCAGCAAAAGCAAGTGGATGGGATTGTGGAAGAGTATAGAGACATCTTCTCTTCATCCACTAGGGTACTGACGCACTTCCAAGTCAAGCATCCAATTGATCTAACCCCTAGTGCACCTCTGCCTAATGGACCAGTATATGCTAATGGAAAATGATGAA
Source organism: Picea engelmannii (assembly GCA_009831015.1). Taxonomy (NCBI): domain Eukaryota; kingdom Viridiplantae; phylum Streptophyta; class Pinopsida; order Pinales; family Pinaceae; genus Picea; species Picea engelmannii. The sequence goes on along the minus strand of ML790045.1, from coordinate 219,572 downwards.
ATCAAGCGCTAGATCCAAGAGTTTCTTCAAAAGGGGCACATCTGACCCAACTCCTCCCCTTGCAAAATCTCGATTGTATTGGTGCAGAATAAAGATGGGACCTAGCGTCTCTGCATTGATTACAGAGCATTAAACAAGATCAGAGTCATGAATCTATACCCAATTCCCCGAATCGATGACCTTCTTGACCAACTCAAGGGGGGATATTTCTTCAACAAGATTGATCTAAAGTATGGCGGCCACCAGGTTCCCATCGAACCGACTGATGTATGGAAGACAACTTTCAAATCTAAAGAAGGTATTTTTGAATGGTTGGTCATACCCTTTGGCTTAACAAATGCACCAACAACTTTCATGAAATTTGTGGATGATGTATTGAGACCCTTCACTAACTATTTTGTGGTGGTATATCTGGATGACATCCTCATCTTCAGCAGAACTTGGGAGGAGCACATGCAGCATATTCAATAGGTTTTGAGCACTTTGCAACAACACAATCTATATGCCAACTTGGAAAAATGCTCCTTTGGCATGAACATGGTCCAATACTTGAGATACATTGTTGATGAGCATGGGTTACATGTGGATATAGCTAATATCCAATTCATTCGTGACTGGCTAGCCCCGACCACACTAACCGAGCTTTAGAGCTTCTTGGGACTTGCCAACTTCTACTGAAGGTTCATGTTGGGATTCTCCCATATTGCATCGGCCCTCAGCCAAGTAACCATGGGAAGTGGCAAGGAAAAGTTCGCATGGGGAAAGGCACAACAACAAGAATTTGATGATCTGAAGCATAGCTTGTGCTTAGCTCCAGTATTCTCCTTACCCGATCTGCAAAAACCATTCGAGATTGAGATTGATGCCTTCGACTATGTTGTAGCCGCAGTTCTCACTCAACATGGTCATCCGGTAGGATACCGTAGTGAGATACTCTCAGATGCCATCTGAAAATACCCCACCTATGCCAAGGAAATGTATTCCATTGTGAAAGCATGTCATCAATTGAAACATTACATTCTGGGAATGGAGACAATCATCCATGTTGATTACAAGCCTCTCTATTTCATACAGACATAGTGGAAGTTGTGGAGCGACCGCTATCAAAAGTGGTCCACATACCTGCAGCAGTTCCATCTCAACATAAAGTATAAGACAGGGAGCACAAATCATGTCGTTGATTACCTCAGTTGACCTTCTATTGTTGCACTTACCACCATGCTCCATTCCTATGGGCATGAGGCATCTGAGTAGCCCCAACTTTATCAACGTGACCCTGACTTCTCCACAACCTATCGACTCTTGGGTACCGGCATGAATGTCATCAATTTTCACATTCATGATGGATTATTATTCCATCTGGGCCACCTCTATGTTCTCGCAATCGAGCGTGTGAAGATGATTTGGGAGGATCACTACAGTCGGATGGCAAGACATTTTGGCGTGGAGAAAATTATGGTCGCTCTACAGAAACATTTTTATTGGCCAAAACTTCAACATGACATCAGTAAGTATATTGGATCTTGCATTGCCTATGCCATTGCAAAGACAACCATCAAGAAGCAAGGCTTATAAACCCCTCTTCCTACTCTCGAGAGGCCTTGGGAATCCATATCGATCTATTACATGTATGGCCTTTCATCCACCAAGCAAGGCAATGATTGTGTATTTGTGGTGGTTGATCAGTTTTTGAAGATGGCCATTCTCACAGCCTGCAAGAAGAGCATCATAGCGGTAGATACTACCAAGCTCTTCTTCGAACGGGTGTGGGTCCATTTTCGGATACCACGGACCATCATCTCAGATCGGGACAACAGGTTCCTCAACACATTTTGGTCGAGTCTTTGGTCACTGTTGGACCCCAAGCTCACTAAATCCACTACTTTCCACCCCCAAATTGATGGTCAAACAAAGGTCGTCAATAAAATGAGTGTGCACATCATACGCATGTATAACTCTAAGCATCTGTGTAGATGGGATGAGAGTCTTCCCTATGTTCTGCACAACTAAAACATGGCTCTACATAGATCCTTCGGCCATAGACCATTTTATATGGGGCTGGGATTCCAACCCTTGGGTCCCATTGATGTTGCACTACCTCTTGCAACCACATAGGCAGAATTTTCCCATGTTCAATCTAAGGATGACAAAGCCACCAGATTCATTGAGCAGATTCAACACATCTACCAACAGGTCCATGAGATTTTGTAGAAATCCAATGCTAAGTACAAGCACTGCCATGATCAACACCGGGTACCACACGAGTTTCATGTGGGAGACAAGCTTTGGTTACATTTGCAGAAAGAGCACCTTACCGAGCCCCATCGGAAGCTCCTTCCTCTTCTCTACGAGCCTTACATTATCACCAAGGTTGTGGGTGGCAATGATTTTGAGCTCAACATTCCACCCTTCCTTGGATTGCACCCGATGTTCAATGTGGACCTCCTTCAACCATATTTTCCACCATTATTGGACACCTAGAAGATCGCAAAACAATTGACACCAACAAATCTTAACCTTGACTGCATGGAACAAGCATCCACTGATCAGATAGTGGACACACAGGTCAAGGGCACTCACCAGCAGAGGATCCAGCTTTATTAGGTTTTCAAGGAAGGGCGGCTCATGCACCAAGGTAAGTGGCTCACTCGAGGAAAAATTCAACAAAAATATCCTCACCTAATGGGGGCACTCAATGTAATGGAGACCATTTCTTCCTAAGGGGGGAGGACTAATCCAGGTGGATATTGGAGGCCACCCACCTATTCCAACTCGCTCATCTTAATAGTTTTTAGTTCAACACATTTCTCTGTAATGATGACATTTCTTTGTGATTGTGGGTTCTACACTTTTGGGGCTATCATGAATCCCTACACAACATCTAGGTGGATATTTGTGGTCGTCCACCTATTCCAACTGGATTTTTTTGGAAGTTTTCATGTCAGTACATCTTTCTGTACTTCTAGGGTTCTTTTGGGGCCCTAAACAGTGTTTTTTTGGCTTGCCACAGTTAATTTGTAGATGGTGTCAGAGTTTGATGGCATAATGTGTAGTTCTCAAAAATACCTTTCCAACAGGATATCACATGCAAAAATTACGACCCCAGGAAGTTGAGGTACCAACTTACCCATTGGGGTCCACATAACTAGGGTTAGGTTTTTGGAAGTCTAGGGTTTTGGAATTTGTGAGTAATGTTAAAAAGGCCTCTAGAGCCTCATTGTAATCATTTTTCTTAGACGGATGTGCATAGCAACCACATCTCTTCTTAGAGATAGCTACCACCATTCGAGCAAGTTGTTTTAGTTCTGCAGTTTTACAGTTTCAGCCTATTTTCTTTATTCAATAGAAGTTATTGTTCATTGGATATATGTTGTTGTTCTCTGTGTCTCTATGTTATTGTATTCAATCTATTATTCATTTCATTCCGCTCATAAATCTGGATCAGTGAGCATTCTCGGATCCCATGGATCATTCCTCCCCATAGGAAGACTTTTGGACCACCAAAAGTTTTGATTACTCAGCTACTGGGAGAGGAAAGAGTTCCCTCACCCTTCCAATCTCCATCCATTGTGTTTTACTTAGTTTTATCCCTTTAAGACCAACTCAAATATATTCCACGTCAACTTGCTATGAAGTTATGATTCTTCTGTCAAGAATGACATCTTTCTGAAGCTCGTCCAAATATTTTGGAGCAAAAGCATCAACTATTGGAACCTGAATACTTTCATCTTCATCCATAATCATAGGAGGCTCATAAAGCTTCAAATTCGCAACATTTACTATTTAATATATTTTCATGCACGCTAGTGTATCTAAATGAAAGGAATTAGTACCAATCTTTCCGAAGACCTTGAATGGACTATATCAGATTGGCCTTAGCTTTTTACCTTCCCCTTTCATTCTATCTTTGTTGATATGTAACCATACTTGATCACCAACTTCAAACTGATGATCAACTCGATGTTTATCATGCCTTGCCTTATATTTGGCTTGGATCTTCTCCAATTGTTCATGTACTGCTTGATGTACCTGTTGAATCTTTTGAATGAACATTTCGAATTTATCTGTATTATCTTGTCCATCTTATTTACCTTCTCTTCCAAAAAAAAAATCCATAGGTGATTTAGGAAAGTACCCCAAACATACTTCAAAAGGAGTTCTCAAAGTAGATGAATGCATGGCATGATTATAGGCATGATTATAGGCATGATGGATATAAGGTAATTGTTCATGCCATAATTTAGGATGCTTGCTGCAGTATCCTCGAAGTAAATGTACCATTGTTCTGTTTACCACCTCTGTCTTCCCATCTGTATGCGGATGAAAATATGTGCTCTTATTCAACTAAGTGTCCATTAGTTCCCATAAATGAGACCAAAAATTTCCCAAAAAGCAAGAGTCTTGATCTGATATTATAGATGTAGGAAGTCCAAAATGAACTCATACATTAATGAAGAAAATATGTGTTGTTTGTTCAACTCTGACATGTTTCTTGCATGGAATTAGAATACACATCTTGTTGAATATTCCCACCACGACATATAGATAATCATGACTCATCATGGACTTCATCAAACCCCCTAAAAAGTCCATGGATATACTTTCCCATCACTGAGAAGGTAATGGAATTGGTGTATATAATCCTAGCTTTATTTTGCTAGGCTTACTTGTGGCACACGTAACATACCCTTTGATATACTTGGAAATTGTCTCGTTCATCCGAGGCCAATAACAATACCTTTGTAGTTGTGCAACGATCTTACCAACCCCGAAATGACCAAAGATGAGAGATGTATGAGCTTCTCTGATTATACTCACTCTTTCATCTCTTGGTATACATAGCTTTCCAAGATGATATAACAAACTATCATGCATATAATAATATGATTGTTGATTGTCACGAGTTAATGCATCATATACTTCTTTAAAATAATCATCCATATCATATTATTCTGCATAAGTTTCATGTGCTAAAGGATTATTCATGAGTATTGTGGATGCATTAATTACTGGTCTTGACAACATATCTGCAACCTCGTTATGAATACCCTTTGTATACTTGATTACCAAATGAAATTGTTATATAAAACCCATCCACCTGAAGTGTCGTGACTGTTGTAGCTTGGTTTGTGACTACAAATATTGTAATGGTTGATGAACGGTATGAATTATGGTCTCCTTTCCCATTAAGTAATGCTTCCATTTCTTTACACTTTGTACCACTGCACGCAGTTCCTTATCATATGTTGGATAGTTAATCACAACTTGAGTGAAAGTCTCATAATGATAACATATAGGTTTACCTCGATGCATCAAGACCGTGCCCATGGCATATTTTCTTGCATCAGTTTGAATCTTAGATGGAAGTTGGAGATCTGGCAGAGCCAAAACTCATGTGGTGCTTATCTTTTCCTTCAATGTCTCGAAGGTTTTATGTTGCTTGCCTCCCCATTGAAAGACCTATTTAACACTTGATAATGCATGTAGAGGTGCTACTATGTATGAGAAATTAGTAATGAATTTTCTCTAGTATTGTAATACTCCTAAGAAGCTCATGACTTCGACGGAAGTAGTTGGCTCGAGCCATTTTACAATGACTTCTACCTTTGTGGGATCTATCTTTAGTTGACCATTCCCTACAACATATCCCAGATATACCAAAGACGTTTTGCCAAATTCACATTTAGATAACTTTATATACAACTTCTTCTTCTTCAAGAGTTCAAAGACTATCTTGACATGCATTATATGATCTTCACAGATTCGACTAAAGGTCAATATGTCATCGATATAGACAATAAAAAAATCATCTAGATAGGTTTGGAACACATCATTCATCACTCTCATAAATGTTGTTGGTGCGTTACATAATCCAAATGGCATAACCAACCATTCAAACAAGCCTTGCTTGGTCTTGAAAGCAGTTTTCTATATGTCGCCTTCTGCAATTATGATATGGTGGTAACCACTTCTCAAATCCAACTTAGTGAAATACACACCATTCTTTAATTGATCTAATAGATCATCAATTCTGGGAAGAGGATAACGGTTGTTTATCATAATCTTGTTCAGGGCTTGAAAATCAATACACATCCTCCACATGCCATCTTTCTTCAAAACTAATACAATAGGATATCCACGCAAAGAGGAGCTTGGTTTAATGATTCCTTTATCAAGCAACTTTTGAAGTTGCTTCTTTATTTCTTCATTCTTGATTACTCAAGACATGTACATTCCAATGATCGGAAGAGAGCATCTTACTGCAAATACATTCCATGTTCAACCTCTCTTTTAGGAGGCAACCCTGTAGCTTCCTGAGACAACTCGTCATAATTAGATATGATGTTGATCAACTCTTGTTTATGATCTGGATCACAACTTGATAAAGCATCTTTTATATCTTCTTCTTTTTTGTTTCACTATCATGAGAACAAAATATTTACTTGCGCTCACGAGTCTCTTCATTTGCCCCGTGCTCACTAGAGAAACATTAGTTTTGATGTGATGAGCTCTCACATTATATTCAACCCCATCCTTGAATAGATGATATTTATTATCTTCTCGATATAATACACCCTTCCTGTCAAATAAATATGCACTACCCATGACAATTCCACAAATGTCAAGAGGCACAACATCTAACTCAACCTCATTAAAGAACTTAGTTTTTATTGCAAATCTAATCTTACATTGTTTTGTTACTTGCAACTTAGCATCGTCACACACCCAACCTAATGGATATGAATTTTTGTGAGGTGTCGTCTTCAAACTCAACTTCTTAACAATTGCTTTAGATATTAGGTTAACTTGAGATCCACTATCAAATAGAGTATCTACCTTAGTATGCTTGACTATAACTATGACATGAAAAATCTCACTCCTCTTCTTTTGATCAATATCACTTTCCATTTTGGCAGATTGAACTGAAGACTTTGAATTGATAGTTGATATACCTTTGATTCCTATGGCCATGATATTAGATTCATATCTAGAAACTGACCCTAGATCCTGATGAGTTGATGTAACAATCTTTTGCTTCCCTTTATCCTTTAATTCCTTTGGTCGTAATTATGGATGCAGCTTCCAACACTATGATTCCTCGTGTCCCTTTTTCTTGCAGTGGGAACATGTAGGTCTTCCCTCAACTTGCTTCACTATGGTTGATTTCTTACTCTTCTATTTACCTTTTAGTTTCTTCTTGAACTTGAATGGATTATTATCTTCGCTCACATGCTTACCCTTACTAGCCTCTAGATGTGTAGCTTGTACTAACACCTTATCAATGTTAGTAGACATAAACATTAAGATAGTATGACAAAGGTATGAGTGCATGCCAACAATATACTTCAGAAGAGTTTCATGAATATACAACATAATCCCTACTAACAATGCCTTCTCTTTGAATTATTGTGTATATGCATGAATATTCCGACCTTTACCCTATATTAGATGTTGCCATTCAATCATTGTCATTTGTGTATGTGCCAATGGATAGATTGTTTCCTTATAGCCTTAGTAAACTTATCCCATGAAGAGATTACTTTACCCTTTTGAATAAGATCAACTTACTTCTTACTCTCGCACCATATCAAGGTAGTGTCACTTAGTCGAAGAGTAGATAATTGTATCTTTGTAGCCTCATCCATGATCCTTTGAACACTGAAATATACCTCTATCTGCTTGATCCAGTTGTCCAATTTCTCAACATTCAATTCTCCATCATAGGTCGACAATTCAAATTTGACATCCAATTTTAGTAATGACAGATTATGATCATACTTTTTAGAGGACTTCTTTCAACGAGAAGAGTGTTTACTTGCTTCAGAAGAAACTGATGATGATAATGAGGATGGTGAAGGGGGCTCTAAAGGTCTACCACCTTCACCTCCTCTTTCTCCTTTTATCAAATATTGTCCGCTTACAACTTATGAATTCTTCGATCTAACTCATCAATTGTTTCTTTCAATGATTGAAGTGTAGCTCTGATCTCTTCATGACTCATGGATTGATATTATTCTTCTCCTTTTTCAAAATCCATCTTGTGTCTTCGAAATCTCTTTCCAATTTCTGACTTATAACTTGCAAGTTTTCCTTTACCAAATTTGAGTTTGACTCTTGTAAGCATTCACTTGCAAACACTTGTCAAACCTGCTATGATACCAACTTGATTCGAAAATATCCTTAGATGTTTTTTTAATATTTCAATACATATGAAACATCTAATTGACATTCAAAATAAATTAATCGCTTGATTGTATGAAAATTACATGTGAAGTACTTATCTAACCAAATCCACTTTAATGATAAAATGACTTGCAAAATAATTGAGCTTGAAATGAACAACAATAATGAAATCACATACACAAGTTGGAAAATGGAGTTCACCCAATTTGGGTTACCTCTCTGGGTCTGCTTCCAATAGAGACCTTCTTTTATTAATGCTCAAATGCTTGTGTTTTACAATGACCTTTTTACATGTTGCTCAAATGTAGAAACAGAGTGCACCGTTGGATTCCTGGCGAAAAATCGTGCAAAATTAGTATAAAATTCTTGAAATTCCATCAAGGTACCTTTCGACACACTTTACAATTTAGCCTCATAACTTAGGTACCCTCGGGCACAAATTACGAGACTAAACTTTGCATTAACATGTATCCAATCTCGGTCCACACACCCATTAAATAGGGCATGGGCCCTTAACCATCCTCTGAAATTCCTGGCAGACAATTAATAAAAAGTGGTTGGTTTGTTTTATACAAGCCATACATATGGCTTGTTGGTTAAGGCGTGGAGTTTTAATATGGTAATTTGGGGGTTCGAGCCCCACAAACTACCATATATTCGTGTGTTTTGTTGGTTGGTTATATATGTGTGTGTGTGTGTGTAGATAGTTGTTATAACATATGGTATATTAGTTGGTATGTTTGTTAGCCCTTTCACTAATGTAGGTGTGGGTTACATGGTATACACCAAAGAAAAGGCTACGGTCGAGAGCTTAGGCCCTCAACCCTTTTTCTGCCCATTTCAAACTTAATACAAATTCAAATATAATATGTACCACATATAGGTTAAGTCACACTATACGACACGTTGGTAATGGGGGTTATGTTAAGTCTTTGGGAGGTTATGGAGGTTGTGGGTTCGACCCCCGTCAACCCCATAATTTTACATAACCATACCAATATAGGACAATGGGGGGCTTCCACCTGAAAACCTTTCATTGGCTTGACCTTGCCACGTGCCAATCAACAATTGGTCCAATTGGACTGTACAATCTGCCAACTCATTGCCCAGTCATTGTACGGTAAGCCCATATGGCACCTTAGGGTGTGGCCAAGTCACATGTATGGTCGTGCCACATGTCACCCTTGTGGTGGTGACACGTGTCACCCTTTTTACCCCTTTGAATTTGACTTTGACCAATTTGACTTGAACTTTGACCGCTCATAACGTTTGCATACGACCTCTGTTTGACTTGTCATTTGTGTCATTGGAAAGTTGATGACAAGCTCTACGCATTAATGGGTTTTCGAGAGAATTTTGGATGGTTGAATATTAAACATTTCTGAACCATTTGGACCTTTGTGGATGTTCTGGATCTTTTTGGACGTCTATGAGCATTCTTGGATCCTCCTGGATCAAAAGTGGACTTAACGTGCATTATGTCCAACAACTATGGAATGCCTAGCTTCTTAGATCTGCATCTTTGGCTCATGTGGCCAAGCCATCCAATTCCACATAATTTTGAAGTTCCATCCACTAATTCCTTTAACTCTTCAATAGATAATAATTAATATAACATGGATACAAAGAAAAAGAAAATGTTGTAAATGATTCCCTTTTACTCGTTGATAATACATATTCTCATTAAACCCCAAATATGACATTGTTGAATCTCCATTCGATTATCTGAATCTTAGAGGAACCCAGACAATGCCTTTCAATGTGGGTTGTCTTACAAGTTAAGAACAACCAAATATTTTGGAAAGTGTGACTCATCATTCAGACACAATTGTCACTAATAAGAAAGGTAAGATTGACTTAGGTAACAGGAAATAATTGTGATCAATGCTTAAAAGAAATTGGGCAAACATGATAATTGTGTAATCAAATTGTCTTTAAACTCCATTCTCGCTTTCAAAGGTTATTATAGTTGTATTTATGACATTTTTTTTTATGTTGGATGGGAATCCTTCTTTGTTCGAATGCATTTACAAGATGACAGGAACTCAACAATGTTGTCCTGGAATAAATAATAGAAAGGTTTAATCTTCTTGTTAACACACAATCTCACACCAAAAGATGAAAACTCCTAACATGTGGAACTAGGAGGATGGCCATTATCAACTCACCATCACTCCTCTGTACTTTAGAGTAAGGAATGACATACGTCAAGGGGGGCTTCCCTAAGTTTGCTAGGCTCACTTCTTTTGGTATGAAATTAAGGTAAAGAGAGCTCTAGTAAAAAATGTAACAAAGGAAATAGAAAGTTAAAATATTGGGGATGAGTAATGGATTCAATCTAAGAGGGTGTTCTAAAATGAAAGGTTAGGGGCTATAAATAGACAATATTACCTTCGTTATAGCAAGCCTAACTTAGTTAACAAAAGGATACAAGGTATGAAGGGAAAAGGATTCATGAAGGAGGTCCTCAACCAAACTAACATGTAAGAGTGATTAAGCATACACTCACATAGGAGCTCTAGGGCATAAAACATTTGTCTCAAATGCAAGGAGCAAACCATTTCCCACAATGGATACATACAATTGTAACTCCTCCTCCTTAGATAAAGTGCTTCTACACTTGGCTTTGTCAATCAACCTATATACAAATGTATACTAATGTTGTGCCTAGAACATGTGCCACGCATAAAAGATTATACAAACATGAAAAAACATAACTTACAACAAAGTTAACTTACTCCAATGCTCGGAGGGAATTTCTCACAAGTTTCTTCCATTCAATCAACTGCAAATACAAATGGAGAGAGAAAATATTTATATAGATTTTAGCTCAAATCCTCTACAAATAAAATATTATTTTCCTTGTGAAGCTCTCCAAGGAAAATACTAAAAATATTTACAATAACCTCCTAAGTGGGTGAATTAGCTCAAAAAGACCCATGGAAAATAGTAATTACAATCTCCCAGATGAATGTGGTGCCACATGTAATCTTTCTCAAGCTTCTAGCTCATAAAAGGTGCATGCATATAGCCACTTGTATCTTCCATGTGCAAGACACTCTCCAAGATATAACAATAAAATAACACAATTTCCAAGTCAAATGAGGTTGAGTGCTTTCCAAAATGTGTGCATGGATGCCAAGTGTACAAGCCTCTTCACGAGGGCACTCTCCAACAAATAACCACTTCCAAACCATAATATTTCCTGGTCAAATGAATAGGGAAAATTTAAGTGGTTCACCATTCGTAAAGCTCCAAGGATAAGGGCGCTCTTCTAGATATGCATGAAAATTCCAAGCTTATTCACTAGTTAACTCCTCTAGAAGATTTTTTGACCCAGAAGCCAACAAAATATCTCCTTTAGCATTGAAATTTGTGCAATGGTCCAAGTTACAACTGACTTCACATGTGTGTGTAGGTGTGAAAAAGGGTAAGTGTGTCCTCATAGTGGGGCATGCCATCTAGTAGCCTAAGGAGGTGTGTGATGAGATGGTAATGATGATGTGGAAGAATAAAATCCTAGGGTGCATGGATAAGAAGCTCATAGTCAAACATGAAGACCAAATAAATCCTCAAAACTAGGGTCAAAAGGATAAATATGTGTCATGAAAAGGTTATCACATGTGGACAAGGATATTTTGACACTAAGGCGAATTGGATTTTTTATGTGTTGCCTCAACACATGCTCGAAGGGGAAACACCTAGTCTCAGATGTACCACACAAACTTTAAGTTACAAATCCTAGTGACCAATTAGAAAGTGAAACTTAAGGAAAAGGTCTCAAAGAAGAACT
>ML790045.1:148006-174762 GCA_009831015.1 Picea engelmannii | reverse complement strand
ATGTGTGGTGCAATTTAGGGTTATAACAGCCCCCTTGGCAGTTTATGAGATCCTCAACTGATCTCTACTCCTCCTCATCACTAGCATTTCTCCCAGTCTCTGGTTCACAGATGTGAATTGGTTCCTCCTCTCTATCAATGAGGGTTTCAACATGCCTCAACCACTTCCTCAACTCTTATTGTTGTTTTTTGGCCAACAACTTTTGAACAGGCCATTTTACCTTCCTGTTCAGAGGCCATTGGTACCTCCAGTGTACCTTTGTCTCCTACTGCATCTTCAATGTCAGTTATTCCATTCTTGCTCTTACCTCAATGAGCTCATTGTCAATTTCTGCTTTACTCTTCTGCTGGTGGTCTCCTCTTCGACCACACTCATGGCCTTCATTAGCCATCTTTTCTGTCTTCATCCCTCCTGGCTATCTACCATTTGCTGCACATTTTGCAACAATATTTATAGAGCATCAATACTCTGTCCCTTTTCCTTTACCCACTGTTCTATAGGAAAACTCTAGCTTTTGATACCATTTGATGTCATCAGATTATTTCTATTCACCTTTTCACCTTTGCCTACAATCTGTAGACACAATTTAGTTCTTGACACTGCTTGGTGTAGTCAGATTGTCTTTTCTATCTCCTTCGTATGAAATCTATGGAAAAATCAACTCTGATACCTCTTGATGATATCAGACTATCTCCTTCATCTCTCTTCCTCTTTTGCCTAATGTCTGCAAGCAAAAAATTCTGCTCTGATACCACTTGATGCAAAACCCCCCTCCTCTCCTCGGGGCCGCGCGACCTCTCGGTTTAGGATCTTCAGTTCTGAACCGAATTGGCTCTCTGAGACCATAATGGTCTCATTTGCGAATTAACACGGGTCCTCTCAACCTCTGGTGCAGGTTCTATGGCACCTGCGACCTCTTTCTGCAACTGTTGAACTCTCGGGTTCCAGGTACTAGCTCTTTTCTCGTTAGCCCCTTGTCGCATGTGACCTCGGGCTAGGTCCTTACGTAAACGCACGATTGCGGGCGCGCCCAAGAGTGGTTTGGGATCAACCGCTTTTCTCCCCGCAATTTATCTCCAGTTGCCACGTACCTCTTCACCGATACCGTGGTTTCGATTATGACCCGTCCTCAAAATTTTAAAGTCCGGGCACTTTCTGGCCCCGCAATCGAGCGTGACCGTCGATATTACGATCTTGATGGCGCTTCTAGATTGATGACTAAGATCCGTCTCTTCCAAACCAACGATTCAGATCTAATTCTCCCGCATTAGACGATTGATATTTACTTCGGGTCTTTACCTGAAATCCACAAATTCACGCCACCTGTCCTCTGGATCTGACGACCCAGATTCACTTCGGGTCTTCGGGTTTCAGAAGTTTCAACTTTCAACTGAAACCCCAATGCAATTTACCTGAAGCTTGCGATCTGTCGCCACATGTCTCTCTGGATCTAACGGTCCAGATCTCTTCGGCTCTTCGGTCCTTCGGGCTTCGAAAGTTTCAAACTTCTGTGCGCTCATTTCGCTCATAGCGCCTTCACCTGAACTGATGGATTTCCCCCACGCGTCCTTCCAGATGATGGACGGTCCCAAATCACTTCGAGACTTTAGCAAGTCCGCTCTCCCCTTTTCCTTGGCTCCTCCTTAAAGGTGACCTTTGGCGGTGACCTCACGCAAACACGCGATTGCAGGCACGCTCGAAGGTGGTTTGAGACGAAACTACCTTTCGCCCCGCAATTCATCTCGAGTCTCCACGCCTCCTTTCTCCAAAACCGTGGTTTGGATTGCGGCCTGCCCTCGACTTCGTAAAGCTTGAGCACCTTCTATCCCTGCAATGCGAGGTGACTGTCGATCTCACGATCTTGACAATGCTCCTAAACAGACGTTTGAGATCTACCTCCAACAATTTAAATCTCCCTCTCCCAGATCGACGGCTAGGATCGTTTCGAAATTTCGGACTTCGAAACTCTCAAATCTCAAACTTTTCCTTTCTTCCACAATGAAGGATCTTTTGCGCTGTGATCCAATGGCCACTGTTGCCCTCTCTCCTGGGCTTCTGATCTCTTCCGACTTAGAAGATTTTCTAAGTATTCAAAGGCTTTGACCTTTGCTCCTCCTTCGAGTCCATCTATTGGGTCTCTTCTGCACTTATGAAAAATGCTATCCCTTTTGAGCTTGATCCTTGGAGGATTTCGATTTCCCACACACTCCTTGCATTCCTGGGATTTTGTCAAACTCAATTCCGAAGGGTTTCTTGAAAATAAATTCTTCTCGCCCTCTTGGCGTTCCTCTTGCTCGATGCACACCTTGCAGAGCTCCTCTTTACAGAGTGTTCTATAACTCTGTCTCTCTCTGAACTCAACACAAAGTTGTTCCAATGCACTCCTTGCACTTCTGCTGATGAATATCAACACTACCTCTCCTGAGCTTCTCTGAGGTTAATTCACCTCTGTCAACGCACTCCTTGCGGACTATGTGCACTCCTTGCACTCGAAAACTCAAAGAAGAGAAGCAATTGAAACTTATTCAATTCTTCACCAATTCATACATTCAAAACATGAACGACATATAAAAGCATAACAATGAATGCAAATACATAAACACATAGAAAGTTCATATGTAGGAAAAATTGTTTTCTTTCTATTAAGATGAATGCCCGACTACAATATGTGCAGGCTGGACTGTAACAGAGTCTCAGCTCTCTCAATACAAACTATTCTACTTCCTATTCAATGACAATACTCCTCCAACAACCTCATTTGGGCATGCCATGCATCTACATATACAGGAAGGTTCCTAGGGTTCCCTCCGACTACCTCTCCTATCGAAGTAAGAACTAACAACTACTCAAGCTCCGTTACATTCAAGACTGAGAGTGAAACTCCCAGATCTCTTGTGATCATTCAGTGTCCGAGCATTTCACTCTTCTTCAATCATCCGTTCAAAACGGATCTACAGAAAAACACCAGCTTTTAGATTCCGATTAATTTAAAAAGGCGCACTATGGCGTTGAGTTGTCCCTCCACGTGGGCTTTGCTGATGATGCTCCTGCATCATCTTCCCACCATAGCGACTTGAAAAAAAGCTAATAAATTTAAAGATCACCATTCTTCATTCGCTTCAAACTAGACCTGGTCTGAATAACAATCGATCCAGAAGCTTTGGTTCGTTTCCCATCATAAAAGTTCCCACCCATTTCTATTCAAAATATTGGTTCCATCGTTCGACTCCCGCTCCCTCCCGCCCATCCTATGCAATCCATTACCCCATAAACAAATAGTGGATTGCTTTCGCTCGCCTCATGTCATGCCCGACCACATGGAGCCATCCATCCAAAGCTAAAAATGCAAATAATAAATTAATGCAAAAAAGAACAAAGGAAGTAGAAGCCACCTGGAACCTTCCATTCCATGTGAATAAATTAGCAGAAATAGTATTTTTTTGAAACTATGTGACAAATTCTAAAAAAGCATAATTTTTTTAGATTTTATTTTATTTTTAATTTCTAACAATTAACCCTCATATCATATAAAATTAGTCATATCAATTTTTTTAACCAATCATAAAATTAGAATATAATATTTTGAAAATTTAATTTATTTATTTTTTTATAAATTTTAAAATATTTGATTTAATACATATTTATTTATCAACCATTAAAAAACTTTATCAAAATTATTGTATCAAAACTAACTAAATTGTAAGCCAAAACAATTTGACACCAAAGCAATATACTTGCCATAGGCAATATAATAAAATAAAGAAAACCACCAAAAACGTGAAGTCAAATAAAACCTCAAGTGAGTGTGAACATTAAATCCCACTGCCAACCATATTATAAGTTTCTTTTTAACATTTGGTAAGGTAAGTAAAGATGTGTAAATGCTTCATATTTTTATTTCTTTATTGATAATTTAAAGAAATATATTAAAGGAAGAGAAGTGTATGGGAAATGTAAAATAATATTGATAATAACGATAACAGTTTAAGTTCATTGAAACTAAATTTGATTTATTAAAATTTTAAAAGGTAAGGATTATTTTATTGGTTTATTTTGTTTTCAAAAAGTTTTAAATTTTTTTAAACCATTTAAATTTTTAGTTTTGATGAATTAAAAGATTAAGAAAGTTCTTATTGTAATACATATTTTGAAATTATGATTTAATATGATTGGACACAAGACATTTTTAATGAAAGTGTTTTTCATTTTCAATCTTCCACGTTTTATGATAACAAAGAAATTACTTTTTTATGCTAATTAAAACAAAGAGATAACTTTGATATTTTAGATAAAGGTTGATAACCTCCTTATATTATCTTAATTTTCTTTTATCTCTTAATCCTTTATGACATCACAACTTCTCCTTAAATTTAAATGTAAATTTAAATTTATTGATATTTTGTCAATACTATATAAATATCCATAAACAACCATTTATTCCCATATAAATATCCTACTACAAAATGAATATACAACTTTCAAAAACACATATTTTTAACTTCAACCATTATTATTTATATATTTTTTATTTTTCAAAAATATTAAAAATTCAAGAAGAAATAGCGGGAAATCCTCTGCATTTAGTGGATGGTAAACGGGTAAACCTTTTTTCCCAAAAGAAATTAGCTCGATTTTATATAGAGTATAAAATCCTTTACAAACTCAAAGCTCAGACTAACCRTCSAAATGAAAATAGGCAGTCATAACAGAGCGGAAATTGACAACAACAGAGTAACTGCTCAGAAAAGAAATGAGGCCGACGACGCTAACCAATCAACATGCAATGATAGGTGGACTGATGCCAGCTCAGCTTTAAGTCTTGTGAGGACATCAAGTGAGACCCAACATCATGGCCTAACCCACTGAGGACATCAAGTGAGGCCCAACAATCTCATCAAATATTAAYAATARCTAACCAAAAACTTGACCCCAAAACCTCATTCATAAACAATACTCATCCACTAAAATTCATAAACAACAATCATCCACTCAAGTGATTATTAAAAATTCAGTATACATATTATTATTTAAAAAAAAAAATACAATTCATATATTTTTCAATTCCCAAAATATTTAAAAAATACATTAAAATTATACTATATGTTATCATATACATATTAATACTTTAAAAAATTTAAAAAACTTGTTGCTTCGCAGTCAGCTTTCCCTGTAGGGATAAAACATTAAATTGTAGGGCACAAATGTCAATATTCATTTTTGAATAATTCACCGCTGTTCATAAGCATGTGGGCGCAGCAGTTAAAATCCGATATATCCATAAACATAAATGAAGACGTCTTTGTTGTCTGAAGCAGAAGGTGAGTCGTTGAACAACATTTACTGATTCGTTCAAGATCCATAAAGATTAATGGATACACATACCTTTGTTGTATGACGCAGCAGGTGGGTAGTTGAGCAATCCGATGCAATATGTAGGCAGAAGAGACGGGGAATTAATGGGGCATTCACCCAACGCCTGGACTCCGAGCAACCATTCATCTTCTGCACTAAAATCTCCCATCTACTTTGCTATATTCCTTCCAATCATATTAAAGTCGAAGACAAACCAGAAGGATCTTATCTCCACGATTACACGTTCCTTTTAACCATTGCATTCATCCATCGGTGGAACAGAGCCAAAGTTTGAAGCTTGGAAGCAGCAATGGCGGGTTTCTTTTCAGGTCTCAGGCGCCTGTATCTCGCGATCTATAACTGGCTGGTTTTCTTCGGCTGGTGAGCACCTCTTTCCTGCTATTCCTGACTACTGAACTGATCATATTTATATGAAATCCGTCCTCCTCCTAGTTTGATGAGTTTCATCTAGATTGGTTTTACATGGTCAAAACATGGATGACTGACATGGCTTGTATTTACAGGGTGCAAGTTCTCTATTTCGCTGTAAAGACATTGAGAGAGTCTAGTCCTGCTGCAGTTTATGATGCAGTTGAAAAACCGTTGCAGTTCGCACAAACAGCAGCTATTTTAGAAGTAAGGCACTCTTGCTATTGATACTTTATGATTAATTTCCTTCTGTTTTTGGGTCGGGGGTGTTAAATGGCTCTTTGTTACTATGTTAAGCAAGTGGTCGCCTCGGACTTGTACCTGCCCCTGGCAACGGCTTAGACTATTGAGATATACTGCCTAGGACAAACACCTAAGCTCGATTAGCATAACGCTATAATTGGCTGCATTAACACAGCAGCATGTTCTCAGGGGAATACACTTAAGCTCAGTTAACACTATAACTGGCTGCATTGACCCATCATCATGTTCTCAGGGGAATACACCTCAGCTCAGTTAACACTATAATTGGCTGCATTAACCCATTTCTCAGGGGAATTGAGCCCGGATATCTGTGAAAAACACTTACCTGACCACAATCCACGACAACACTTCATATTTGATTTGAGCAAGCAAAGGTAGGTTATGGGTGGTCAGTGGGTTATGTTTGATTTGAGCAAGCAAAAGTTGATTATGGGTGATCATGGGTATTTTTATGTTTATTTATTTGAGTAAGCAAAGGGTAGGTTATGGGTAAATTACCACTTGTTCTGTTTTTTTAGACTGACCGTTAAATCACTAACTCTTGTGTATGTTGTATGTTATGGGTGTGCAAATCTTTGGCTTTAAAGATTCTCCATGGTCTGGTAGGTGAGTTATCAGACATTTAAAATACTCTAATTTATATGGTGAAATGTTGGTATATATATATATATATATATAGATATGATTTCTGTCGTTTTTGCTGCTTGCAGGGCTTGTAAGATCTCCTGTCTCAGCAACACTGCCCCAAATAGGTTCAAGGCTGTTTGTTACTTGGGGGATCCTACATAGTTTTCCTGAGGTCTGCACCTGCTTGAAGAGAGAAAATTCAGGGCAACATTTGTTTGAGCATTTCAATTGATTGGTTGAGTTATTTGAATTTTTTCTTAGCATTCGTTTTATTCTTTGCAGGTTAGAAATCATTGGCTCGTTAGCAGTCTAGTGATTAGTTGGTCATTGACCGAGGTATGTATTCTGTTTCTACCAGCTGTTATCGCCTAATGTCTTATACTGTTAAGAAAAATACACCCCGGCAAAAATATCAAGTTTAGGCGGCTGCTGACATATTCACCCCTCTCATTCTATTTTAGTTTATGCTCATACATATCCCTGATGATGGGTGAAGGTATCAACTTAAACATCGAAACGAATAAAAAATGGATGTAGTTACATCCCAAAACCATATGAATAATTCAAGTGGCTGCGAAAACTTACATAATTCGATCAAGACTTTGACAAGGAAAGTAGGTGTTAGATATGGTGATAAAACAAACAGGTTCGTGAATAATTTTCTTTCCAACTTGAATATGGATACTCCTTCAAGTCCTTCAAGACTTGAATGTAAATTGTACAGTTTGACAGGGGTTTATCCAGCTTCTCACAGTATTGTGTAAAGCAAATTTGCCGGAGGGGTTGTGCTAAGCAATCCGAAAATGATTTAAATTGGATTAATAAGCCAGGTAACGCAATCCATACAAGGCAATAAAGGTCTGCTGTTTTTTTAACAGAAATCCTCTACCCTCTGAGAGAACACTATAGGTGTGTTTCTATAGATCTAGGGGCTGCATTGCAAAACTACCCTCTGAGAGAACACTATAGGTGTGTTTCTATAGATCTAGGGGCTGCATTGCAAAACTTACATGCAGACGTTGTTGTCCCTAAAGTTTAAACATAAACAAAACGAAGTCATTCATAAGGTAGTGAATACCCTTTATGTGCCAAACCGAAAGGCTCCCAAGTCCCCCCTTTATTTTTCTAGGTTACAAAGTTTGGAGAAAACCCCTGAGTATTTCTCTTCATTTCGGCCAGGGTAAACTCTAGAATCTTCAGGGCACAAGGTCGGTCAACAACAGGGCATGAAGCCATTACACCAATATTCTTGTTATGAGCTCAACATATCACTTGT
This sequence comes from Picea engelmannii, assembly GCA_009831015.1. Taxonomy (NCBI): domain Eukaryota; kingdom Viridiplantae; phylum Streptophyta; class Pinopsida; order Pinales; family Pinaceae; genus Picea; species Picea engelmannii. The sequence goes on along the minus strand of ML790045.1, from coordinate 166,814 downwards.
GTGAATTGAACTTGGGTGGGAAGAATAATAACATTCCTCCCAACCACACAAACTAAACCCAATTGACATCAAGTCTCCCTTACAAGAGTCCTTATTATATTTTCAAATGGCACTCTTCATATAAAGTTACCAAGCAGTACATGCTACTAAAAAGATTACATCAAATAGCTTGGTATTTATTGACAGAAATCTAATAGGAGGGTCGGACTCTAGCCAGGAGGGATTACCGCGTGATACATCTCGAGAACAAATTTCCTTGCCTTTTTCGATGGTGCCATGCTCAACCCTGGACTCTAGTACCTCAGGAATAATCTTGCACAATTAAAAATCCAAGGTCCCCCTTTGAATATTTCTTCTTTGTTCTTATCCAATTAAAAACCATTATGGAATAGTCTTTCGTGCAGATGATGATTCGTAAGGCTCCATGGACTCCCTAGTTCTGAAGGTCCATTTTTTTAAGAGTTATATATATATATATATTTATGTATTTATTTTTAATTATTTTCTTAATCTGTTGGCCATGTCCCCAGTAAAAATCAAAGCATCGAATGATTTTCCAAGGAATTAAACTATTCCACAGTCTCTTCTGGTTTTAAGCTTTAACATATGTATGTTGGCTTTTAGAGATGCACAACCATAAACATGAGAGAGAATGACGAAACATAGTTGAATGAATATGTATGAACATTTATCATATTTGTACTTTTCTATTATTGATTTGATTCTTACCTCTTTTGGGTGAGTTAGTCTAAATTGATCTCTCACCCACTTTGTTGTATTTTATTGGAGAACTGAGTAAACTTTGTTCACTCTTTCCACATTTTTGTAATCTATCTATAGTAATACAAATGAATGTATAACATGTATGCGTTTCCAACAATCATACTCACACAGTTGTTTTTACTCCTATACTTGTGTGAGTTTTTTTATAATGTTGGTAGTGTTCATATTAGAGAAATAAATATACTGAGAATGTATTGTTTGTTAATGGTCACCGAACACGTTAATCAATGAGCTTTATTGTTACATCAAGTGATAAATTATTTAACTACCTCCTCATCTAACCTATATTTAATGTGGGGCGTTGACATTTATTGTGATCCCATAACCAATGAAAATTCTAGGGGCAAAATTTAGAACTTGGAGCTTTATCTATGCAAAAGCTCAACATGCCTAATCAATGATTTTGCTTGAGTGAAGGGTACATTTTCCCGAGGGTCACGATAGAGGAGTTCAACAATCAATGCAACCAACATCAAGGTACATAGAGGGCTTGGTGCTCTTGATTAAATGCTAGTGCCATACCCTCATACATGATAGGATCCAGTGGAAACATTGCAATCCTACAAATCTTGAAATCCCAAAAACTGTTAAGTCTGCTGAATTTTGAATGGAACCACTCTCAAACATCATGCGACAATTAATTGTAATGTTAAAAATTTAAGTAAAAGTTGACGAACTCCTTTATCTTAATATTATTAGTAATTTAAAATTCTACTTTCTCCATATAAAGTCCATTGAGGTTGGAACCACTTTCAAACATCTTGAGACAATTAATGGTAATGTTAAAAATTTAAGTACAAGTTGATATTTTCCTTTATCTTAATATTATCAGTAATTTAAAATTCTACTTTCAACATATAAAGTCCAATGAGGTTGGAACCACTCTCAAACATCTCGAGACAATTAATGGTAATGTTAAAATTTTTAGTAAAAGTTGACATTCTCCTTTATCTTAATATTATCAGTAATTACTATGATTAGGTATTTTGCTTTCCCTTTAAGTAATTTAGAAAAATAAATAAATTAAGATTTGTTGGTCCCTAGCTGTGTGTTAGCACACTTTTTCACCCTCCAATTGAACTGATATAAGATAAAAAACAGCGATGAAAAGACAACTAATTAAAGGAGAAAAACCCCAAATTGTCACGGGCTAGACCCCTCTCCGTTTGGGCTGGTGCTTGCCAACCTCAGGGGGGGAGTCCCTAGGGTAACTTTGCTGCTGTTTTAATGTCTGATTTTCTGCAAAAAGTGACAAAAAACAGCCGCTGTTATGTCTTGGACAGTGTGTTAAAACTTCCCAAGACGTGGGGGAAAAGATAGTTTTATAGCTTGGAGGGATCCTATAGGGTTAACACAAGAGGAATAGAAGAGAATAGAAAACGAAACTACTCAAAAGATAGCTTAATATCACAATGAATAGCATGAACTACTAATCTAATTGCAAGAGTAAGAACATGATACCAACAAGAAGGAAAGTTCGGAAACAAACACAACACTTTTATTATAGGCTTGCCAAAGGGTTGATTGCAACACAATCAAAGTCCACAACCGGTACAATGACTATACGTGCTCAAAGAGAGAGTAGCTAGACTAGAGAGAATGAGATAAGAGAGAGAGAGAGAGAAGGATATCTCGCTGCTGCAAAAATACGACCAATACAATGTAGCTTGACCTCCAATATATAACCTCATGGGTGCACTTTACAAAGCAACTAATGAGGGCGCATAGGAATAGGAGGAGCAAAAGAGTATGCACATGAGTGAGAGGAAGTGAATCATGCACATGGGTAAGTTTGAGTGAGAGGAACTCAACTCATGTGAGGAGATGAGGTGTTAGCACATGCATGAGTTTTGGAAAATCACACGTGGGAGTAAAAGAGAGAGGATGGGGGCGCACTTGGAGAAGTGGAAGGGAGATAATGAGCATGAAGTGATGTGTTTGGGTGTTTAACAAGGGTTAGTATGCATGGAGGATAAAATTAGAAATCCAACACATGTCTAATCACCAAATTTGGCCAAGTAAATTATGAGTTAGCCAAGGAGGAAATTCACCCTATTTTTTAGGAAATTAGTGTTTAAAAGCAAATTAAGGGAAATTTGGTGAAATTAAATGCATGGAAAGTGAAGTTATGGCTAGTGAGAGAAAATTAGTGAGAAAATTAAGCCTTGATTGGCTCAATCTTCTCATGGGAGTGCCACCTCATCTTATGTGCCAACTCTTCACTTTATCTAATTCTCTGTTGACTTTATTGCTCTTTCCTTGGAAAATGCATCCCTCTTTAATTGATGTCCATTGTCATGTAGATGCAACATCACACTGAAACTCTGCCAAATGTCAGAATATGACCTTGCCACTTGTCACCTTTGGAGCCAACCATCCCTGCTATAAACAAAAACTGTTAAAAATAGGGTTGGGCTCCTAAGTTTTAGGAAACTGTCAAAGACATCTAGGATGACTAGAACACCACCATGTGTCAATTGTCTAAAAATAGACACTGCTAAAAACAAAATGTGCTCGCATGTCAATGATATCATACTCATCAGATTCAATTTTCCGAGAGGATTCCAAATATGCGATTAGAATTGACATGCGAGCCTTGATGCTTCGCTTGCGAAAAATAGACATGTCATGCATGTCACTTAGAAAAGGTCCAAAGACTCAAAATGACTCAAGGATCTATATTGCACACAAATAATCTCAATCTGAGGCCTGAAGCTCAACCTGCTAAAAATTGAAAGTTCTTGCATGTTGCCCAAAAAAGTGTCATCAGGCCTAGAATCATGCAAGGACCAACACTGCATGCTCAATACTGACAACTAAGTCTCTCAAACACTATCTCCTAAAAAATAGGGACACCTCCTGGATGTAGACAATTCTCTCAAATGCATGGGAAACCAAGCCAACTCTAACTCTGAAGCAAAAACAACCACATACTGATCATGTACATGTCTCTAATGGGAACCAACCTCTGACTAAACACCAGTGCTAAACTCTGGGAGAATCTCAGAATGCCAGCCAAAACAAAGCATGTTGGCTCTTAACCCTCAAGATTTTCAAGGGTGAAAATCTAGGGGTTAACATCGTGCCATATGGAACTGGTCAGTTTGATGCTTTAAGGCCAAATTGGACCTGTACAGCGCTGAAACTGGTCGGACCGGCAAGTTCCGATAACATTACTCACAACTAGCTCCAAAGCTCGCCCACTAGAGGGATGTTGAGGTTCCAACAGTCTTAAGATTTGTATAAAAAATGCTTCGATAGAGGACCTTCAAGCCAAATTTATCTCTCAAAGTTGTCTTGCTTGTTATTGCACAATGTGTACTTGCCCAAAGCCCAAGGCAAGTGAATGCAAGATTGGCGTAACGGGGGGTGACCTATCACTGCCACCTTAATAAGAAACTCCTTTCTGTTTAGGAGTATGACAAAATTATCCCAGGGGAGACGTCCCTGGTGACCTAAAGGGTTGATAACTAAGGCAAGGATGCAAGAAAATCCCCCTCTCACTTGTCACTCAGTTCAAAAGGTTCTTATGGCCTTTAAGGGATGAAGCAAATGGTAAAATGGAGTATACTTGCCCAGAACAAGACAACAAAAAAATATAGCAGCTTGCAAGTACAAAAATATGATGTTAGTGCGTCTTAAGACCATGAACCTTCAAAAAATGGGCTAGCTGATATAAAGTTGCAGCAATGTAACAGTTTATAACAACAATGAGTATTTTGTTACAGCCACAAGAATTATGCCTTGAAATTGCTTGAAAAAGACAAGAAAAAATAACTTTGACTAGGCAAATTGATAATAAATTGTCACAAGCAAATTTGGCAATGTTTAGCTAGCATTTAATATCACTTTTGCAGAGAATTTGCTGCAGTTAGATGGCTATAGCAAACTTTTGTAACAACAACAAATTCTAGTGCTTAAAATTGCAAGAAAACACCATGCAAACTCAAACATTTATCTAGTAGATTGATTGACAATTGTCATAAGTGATTTCCGAATGAGCTAAGTATGAGTTATGTAGGTGAATGCGACAATTTAGCATGAATTAGTATGGCTGAAGCAATGATTTGCAACAACAACAAGTTAGCTAAGGAGTTAGTCTAGTTTAGGGTTAGCAAAGGTTAGCAAAATCTTCAAGAAGAAAGGTTTGAGTTTTTGTTTGATCAATCATTCACTATAATGAGTAGACTAGTGCCTTTTAGGGTTCATGGAATCACAATAGCAGTGGAAAAACTCGGAGCAAAGTAGCAATGATAATACTTTGTCAAAGGAGAAGGGATGGATGGATGGAGGAGGTGTTGGTTACCCAAGGCCTCAAGCATCCAAATCTTAGAGAGAAATTTGCTAGAAAGTAAGGAATCTTAGGCCCTAGCGAATTTTCCTTCCTTAGACTATTGAAATAATATATGCAATAGGCAAGTAGAGTAACACTACTAGAGAGCTACTTTAGGGCTCTAGTAGCTACTTCTTAAACAAGGTGCACTTCAGAAATTTAAACAAGTGGAAAACTATAGAGAGAAATAAGTAACTTATGTTTCTCTCCTAGGGTTTAAGCAAGCAATTTCATAATCTTTAACATGAAACAAGTAAAATTTACCACAAGCATTTATTAACATAAACAAATTGCAGATTTTCTACTTACTTCACCAAGAATAATCAAGCCAAACCCTAGTTGAAGATCTTCCACTGTGAAAAATAGCCAAGATACACCAAAATAAGCCTCTCCAAGAAGTTGCGCACTAGTTATTTCAGCCAATAACCCTTAAAGAGGGCGCAAATTTCAGTCCACACTAAGTGTGTGATGAGTGATGATGAAAAATGAGAGTACTTTCTCTCTATTTATATAATATCAATGACCTTTAATTAATTTTAGGTCATAAAAAGGTCGATTTGGCCAAATTACATCAAAAATCTAGTTTTTACATAAATAAGAGTAATTAACCCCTGAAATCATCTCCAAGGGTGATGTCATGCCCTTCTAGGGTGACGTTGAGCTCCTAGGGTGAAACGTTGGGCCCTATATGCAGAATGTTTGGCCTCCAAAGGCCCTGGATGATGCCACACGTGCCAACCAACACACAACTGCCCTCATAAATGTAAACCCTAGTTCTGGATGACGTCCAGGGTCATAATGATGACATCATGGGCTCTCAAGGGTCAACGTCTAGGTGGAAGAGCAAGATCCCCCTGGGTCTATGTCTGCCAGGGTGTCTGCGGTGCAACGTGCTTCTTTCTTCCTGGTGCAAGTCTCTGATGTCTCCCTGGCCTTGGCTGGGGTCACAACATCTATCTGTGGGCTTTTAGCCCCATGAGGGTCTGAGCTAATCATTCCTCCATGTGTACCTGTCCACTGGGCAAGGTCATGCAACAACAACAAGCACGCCCTCCAGGGGTTCATAAGTCACAGGGATCATAGCATGTAAATCACAACTAATAATCAAATTACTGAAACATGTGCATCAAACCCCCCTTTACCCAGACAAATGCTAAAAGACATTATGCAGTTTAACAAGTCAGGTTTGGAGAAGGTCTCAGGGTGTCCTATTGGGCTAATCCTCCTTAAATTTGGGGTGTTTCCTAGGTGAGAACCAATCTAGGTCATGTAAGTGTGTGTGAGGTGGTGTGGGGTAAGTGTTTGGGCATGGGGTGTTTTGCCGTCCTTATACACACCTACAAACGTGGAAGTCTCCAACCCACTAGATGTGTCCTTGGAGGCACAAACCTAAGTCTAGACCCACTTCCACCTCGATCTAGACTTCTTCCGTCTAGGCTCACTCCTAGGGAAGCCAAGGGGGGTAGACCCTATTAAACTATGTGAAGTTTGAATCATGATCTAGGAGTTAATTGAATTAATTGTTAGGAAAACCCAAACCAATGAAAGGCAACCAATGCAAAAGTGCAGTTCCTTTAATGACAAGCAAAACCCTTTATAACAATTTAAACCAATGCCTAAAGATTAACAAAATGGAGTCAATGAGATATACAATAAAAGTACAATTATATAAGAATAAACAATATTATGAGATATCCACAATGAGAAGTAACTTTACACTTTAGACAAATTATGTTCAAATGAAGAAAGAATATATAAAAAAAAGAATGCTTTGAACAAATATTCACATAAAAAGAGAAATTACTTGAAAGTAAGTGCTTGAAAAAGTAATTTTTCTCAAAAGTAAACATTGTGAAGAGTGTTTAGGTTAATTTTAACAAGTTTTAAAGATCTCTTAAATTAGAGTGTGAAAGATTCAAGCCAAAACTATGTAACTACCCCTAACTCTTATTCCCTCAACCAAAAGGAAGTGCTGGGTGCTCAAGAAGAAGGACAAACAAGGTCCTTCCCTAGCTCCACAGGTCAAATCCAGAATGGTTGGGCGCTCAAGCAAGGAGGACACGTAGTGCCGTGAAGCCGTCCCCGACTTCAACCCCTTGTAGCCTCCCAAGTCACCCTTTTTGTTGGTAAAGGCAACAGTAATTGGGTGCCTAATTAAACTAGCCTCTCAATCCTTTCCCTTTCTTACTTTCCCAAATCCTCAAAGTGGCAAGGGAAAGAAATACGGGTTATAGGCGGGGCACAAATTTGATTACTTTTTCAACAAGTTAAATTAACTAGCCTTTCCGATATTGCATGGATGGCAAAGCCAAATTACTATGCAAGGTCTGGGCGAAAAATGAATGAATTAAACAACTTGAAAATAAATTTTAAAGCTTAAGCAACATCACACTATGGCACAAGATGGAGGAAAAACCTACCGTTTTTGGCCAAAGTGGGTAAAAATAAAACTAAAGTAGAAAATAAACTAAGATTCCAGCCTTCACGATATTGCATGGATGGCCTAGCCAATCACTTTGTAAGGTGTGGGCAAACAAAAAGATTATTTACACTTTATAGAAAATAAATTTTAGGTAGAAAGATTGCAATCCCAAGAGACTCTCTTAGGCTGTTTACAATGCTTAGAGAATTAAAATAAATAAGAGGGTTTGACACCACCATTCTAGGATGCTTCCTTTAGTGTTTTTGGAGCCAAATATGCAGAAATACTCTGCAGACACTGCAATAAACCTGCAAAAACAACAAACTAGTCTTGCTGGAAACTGCTAAAAGATGATATAGACAAGTGATTTTATGAAAATATAATATTCAAAAATTTTAAAATAAAAAATCTGAACATAAAAGTAAATATTAGATTGCAGATTTTAGATAAAAGAAAGCTAAAGACTGATAAATATGTGGCTGAAAATAGAAACATAAAATTATAGAAGCTCGAAATGGCTTGAAAAGTAGATTTCCAGACCTGAAATCAATCTCCCAAAACCCTTGACAACATGTAGATTTTGCAAACCCTTGCTACAAGACACACAAGAAGTTGAGAATGTTCTATAAATTTGCAAAATACTTTCCAAATAAAATAGGAACAACCCACAAAAATTAGTGATAATACTACCACTAATCTATCCCAAGCAAAATACTTTGTTTGGGTCTCCAAGTGCCAAAATGTAAAATAATGAAATGCAATAGAAAATGACAGCAATATTACCTCATAGATCTACAAAATAATGGCTCTTAGAATACTCTACGAAACACAAGATATCCTCCAAAGCTTCTATTATTTCATTACCAAAGAAGAACTTGCCAAATGGCACCAAGAATCATGAGAGAAAGGGGAGAGAATAAGGAAGAGATGGGAGAGATTTTGGCATAATAGACTTGCACTGAGAATAGATTGATAAATGAGGAGGGGTAGGCATTCTTTTATGCTTGGGAGAGAGGAGAACCCCCTCTTGGATGAATTACAAGTGTCACACATCCAAGAGAGATAGACAAAGTCAAGGAAGAGACACTTTTAGGGTTTTGGTAGTGAGTTAGGGTTTGAGGGGTGAGATGTGAAGGGGAAAAACACCTTTTGACTTGTCAAACATGAGGTTAGACTCAAGGGGGGCGAAATTAGGGTTTAGACATTTTTTCACTTTAATTTTTTACTTTTCCCTAAGTTCATGAGGAAGGGGGGTGCACTTTTCACTAGGGAGACTCACTTTTGGTTGTTGGCTTGGCATGGGGGGTCTTCTAAGTAGAAAATCACTTTTCCAACCTTCTCTCATGACTTTAGTCATTTTTACAATTTTTGGCTTTTTTAATTTAGCCAATTATTTGCTGACTTTTGACTGACTTGGACTCCTCATGGACAATGACCTAGCAAAACTTGTCCAATCGTGCTAAAACTTGGCCCAAGGGTGTAGGGGGTCATCTGCCATTTGATTTAAGTACTCACACCCTTATACAAAATCCACAAGGACCAAATTTTTATATTTTGCATAAAAAATAATTAAAATTTCCATTAAATCTAAAATTTTAATAATTAAAAAAAAACTATCAAAACTCAACGGAATTCTGCAAGACACTAGGAAATGTCTAACATGGTCATTTACAACATTCCTAGACCTTAGTCACCCCTTGGGCTCGATCATTAGAACGTCTTTCACCACTTTGGAGGATTATTGTGAGTGAAAAACTCAAGGATAATTAAAATGGACTGTTAGGCCAAATTAATTACATGAGGAAAAAAAACACTCGATGAAAGGACTTCCCTAATGATAAAGTCCTAGGCAACTAATCTAAAATATGATTCATGCTGACCTATTATATTATTATCCCACGCAGGAGAGCGAACATTTCGATTACATAGAAAGACGTGCTGGGGCAAAAATTGCCTTGCTGAGCCATAAATCTTCAAAATATGTTGTACCATATGGTACATAGCTTCATGATACATGACGTTGACCCCTAGTCGAAATAGGGGGTCAACAAGGTGCAATGATAACAGAGAAATGTAGATCTTACCTATGGGTGCCTTTGTAGAGGGCGAGCTGGACCCTGTCATAGATGGCATTTTTTCCTAGCCCATTCAATGCCTTTTATTCTTGGTTTCATTGTTTTTTATCTTTTTCTTTTATGCTTCAAGGGAAGAGCTGAGGGACATTGTCCTGACTTGGTGACCAGAGGTGACAGCGTTACCCACTCGCATTTCACGGAGATGAGAACGCTGGCTCGTGATGAGACCTCCTTTCTCTTGGCTATGCCACCAAGAGCCACTGCCCTGGTTTGGTGACCAGATATATAATAGTGTCATATCGCTACATGCCCATGGTCATAATAGGCCGACTCATCATGAGACCTCCCATCCACCAACTAATACCTTGAGTGTCTATTTATCTTACGGGTTCCCTTTTCTTACTGAGAAGCCTTTTACTGCTTTCTCGGGAATCCCTGGGTGAAGCATCTCAAAGGATTCATTTTGGCTTTTAACTCTTGCCAGTTACTTTTAACCTCTGGGCCTTTAGCCCCATCTTCCCACAAGGCAAGGTACAACGCTTCCTAGTGTGGCAAATCCCAATGCCCGAATAAAGGTAGGGGAAAATGAGGGGAATAAAGATGGAAAGTGGTATGAATGGAGGGAATGGATGATGATCTTTCATAGACCCACCCAGTGGCAACCCATCCTAAAGGGAGACTAACTTGCTAGGGCATCATTTCACCTTCCCAGGTATGAACAAGTTAAAGAGCATAATTTCCAAGCAAACATTATGAAATGAAGGAGGATTCAATGCAACATATTCAAGTGCTTCAATAATCAGAGTGACACATACCATGATACCCTGACTCGTTACCTCATGGAGCAAGACTTACTGCTACCTCAGGACCAGGCTGGTGGGATGGATACTGCTGCTGCTGATAGATGGGCTGCACTGAAGAAAAGAGGGGCCCTCCGGGGCCATGCTCAAGTCATCCGACTCTCGGCACTCCATGTCTAGGCCCTGTGGGCATTGAGACATGATCTCCTTAGTTATCCCTAGGATAGGATAGGGGATAACATTGCTCATCAAATGTTACCCCAACACCAGCATAGAACTGAATTGATGCGCTGAAAAAGTCACAAATAGACATCAAATGCACCTTTCTAGGTGTATAAATACTTGCTATTTAAAAATGAAGAGGGGCCGGCTCTAGCTTAGGGCTTAGAACAGGTTGGCTCTAGTGACCTATGATCTTAGGTCGGCCCTCCTATTGTCCTGTTCGCTTCTCCATGATAAAGTTTCTTGAATCTGCTTCAAACCCTTTGATAGCATGCATCTGACCCTAACTTGATGGAGTGAGCTGCTGCTATACTAAAATATCTGCGGCCCATCTTTCAGTACTGCAAAACTCAGGAACTAGAATGGAACAATGTGATCTACAGCAACCATAACTAAATCATCATAATCAAAGAAGATGCAAATTCATTTCACAGTGAGCTAATAAGATTCCCTCATCTGCTGCAAATTCTCCATTCAAATATGGCTTTGAAAATCCTCTGGAAGTCTGCCATCAAATGTTGGTTATGCATTGTCCCTTTATCAGATTAAAGTTCAGATCTGATCATATTCAATACGAGAAGGTGGAGGGCCAATCATCTTTGTGAGATCACAGAATAACAGTGCCAGTAAATCCAGTAGACAAATATTGCCTCTCAATCTTAATTGCATAATGCTTCAATCAAGTGTGTTTTAGGACAGACCAGTAGAATGCTAATGTATTCAATTACTCCTACAGGCTTCCTAACTGCTGGTTGTTGAAAAAAAAGCTAAACCTCTGGTAGACAAATATTACCTTTCAACCTCAATTGCATAATGCTGCAATCGAGCGTGTTTTAGGACAGACCAGTATAATGCTAATGTTTTCAATTACTCCTACAGGCTTCCTAACTGCTGGTTGTTGAAAAAAAAGCTAAACCACCCCTTCCCCCCCACCGAAATGACATATATGTCAGGAACAATGAACCAGTGTGTACAGCTCCTCATACTTGACCTGTTGGGTTGCCTTCATTCATTGTGTAAGAAAACCATCATGTGATATGTTCTGGGTCAAGGGTTCTGGTGTCATAACACAATGATATTCTCCTGCTGCCATTTTAAAATATTTACAAATGTATGGCAGCCTCTGATATCAAATACTCTAACACCCAAAGTGCTGGAAGTATCCCTGAAGATGATGTTAAACCAGGCTTACTATTTTCTGGAAGTTTAAGTCCTTACCGATGGTTATAATAGTGAAGAAAGTACATCAATGAGCTTGCAAATTGGCTACAGGTAGCATGCAAAATAGGCCTGAAATCTGTAGATGCAGGCTGTATTTTATGTTATCCTTTAAACACCGAAGACAAGTTCTTAAAACAGAGTTCTGATGTCATTTTGATGGTCTTACAGGTCTACCTCAAACATCACTACTGTTGGCTCTTTCTGCTGCAATATGTTGACAAAAACTTCTTCAAAAATGCTCCTACATGATGACTTTATGTTGCTGGAACTTAAAATGCAAGTGTTCCAAGCCTTCCACCTCCATACAAGATATTGTCATCATGCCAAAATATTCATAAAACATAAGGTGCTCGACCACAAGAGCTATGTCTCACCGTACATTATCATCAACCAACCAATGTGAGGTCTAGATCGACATATGCCCAATGATGAACAAAATACCAAGGATAACTTCATGAAGTGAAGTAGGAAGCTAGTATCAGCATGAAATAAACTGATCCATTCAGATAAGGCATGTCTGTGTGAGAGGTAAAGTAAACCATAGTTAGACTTATCCAAGGAGCATGTCACCATTACCTATCTTAGCGCCAAGTGAAACAATGAAGACAACAACACCAACCTAGGCATTCTATCTCCTAGTCCACTATATCCACATCTAACATCCATGCACCATAAAAGCAAAACAAACATAGAAGATCATCCACATGTGTGATGAAAATCACCGTTGTTAACTCTCATGCAATATGAGGGCTAACAACACCAACATCATACATTAACACACTAAGTCACTAGGCAACCTCAACAACATCATGAAACATCTACCTCCTATCACCATCATCCCCTCCCTTGGGGAGCCAGAACCATCATCCATAAACAAGGTGTAGCACATCCAAGATCAGCAAGTATACCAACACCACACCAAATCTGAGATATCATGCTCCAAGATATCAATGAATATGTACCAAGGGGTGACCAACAAGGCAAGCACATGTGGGAAGACCACCAAACCCACAAGCACAATCATCCAACTGAGGAGAATTGAGACTCCCCCAACCAAAGATCTCCATCAAATGATATGATAGCATGAAGAGAAGTGCTCCATGAAGATGAATCCCCCTAATTCGGTCCTAAAGCTCGAAGGAACCAACAACAAATCTCAATCAATGTGATGAAAATCACAATGTGGAACCCCATACAATATGAGGTGTAACTCTATGAAAGTCTTGTGCTTTTTTGTAGAATCCACTGAACTAGACGACAGAGGTGTAATCTCCTTGGAAGACAATTAAGATAGAGAGACCCAATAAGAATTGTGGAGTCTCCCACTACTGTAACTTTGTGAATGCCCAACTTTGACAATGATGAAAGGTCTTGGAGTAAAGCTAGTGCTTCTGCCTCATTATTGAAATAGATGTCAATCTCCTATGCAAAATCAATAACTTGTTTTCCTTCAGGTTCAAAGATAGCATCTCCCTCGCACTCATTGCCCTTGGATTACCTTTCAAAGCTCCACCAAAAAACATAACGTGTTGATGTATTCTCCCCCTCCACTTTTGGAGATGTGCATCACTTAATCAAAGCTGCCATCGTTTTACTTGTTGCGGCTTGAAAACTACAATTTTAGTAGGGGAGCCTTGAATTGGCAATAGCGATTGAAGCTAATTCTTTTCTTCAACGTCCAAATTGAGCGAAGGGACGAATCCTACTCCATTGGAGCAAATTGTTTCTTATAAAAGACACTTGGCTTGGTTGGCAACAGTTCTTGGTGTTACCTCCCCTTGCCTAGGGGTAACTAGAAGAGATCATGTCTCATGGTTTGCAATGGAGACAACGATCTTGACCACGATGATGATCAACATGTCCACAGATAGCATCCTGACAACTCCCCTACGATTGCCTTTTCTACTACAGATCAACCAAGCTCATCACATCTAGTCAAATCAGTGTGTGGGAGATGGTAAGCCAACGTCACGATGAGGTATGTTAGTCCTTCTTTCATGTGAAGTGTTGTGCTTAATTTACTAGGCATATGGATGAGGATCATTGGTTGAAGTTGGATAATGGATCATTGGCTCAAGAAGTTATGTTTGTTGCCTTGTTTCACCTTGGTGGCCAACATCTATGCCTTAGTCCTGTGTTGTCATCGCCCAGGTAAAAGGGGTACTACTAGGGGGCCCTTAGAAGGGTAACGTTCCGTTCCCCACCATACTTCACACTTTCAATCCTAGAGCTTGTTGTAGTGTACTAAACTTTGGTAATGGGTCATGGTCCATTCTCTCATGAGAAGAGGGGTTGAAGGCCTTGAGGTTGATTACAACTGCTGCTAAAAGAATAAAGTAATGATGCTAAAGAAAGAAAGGAATAATAGCAAAGGACTTTCAAAAGCGAGTCCAAACTTGAGGTCTACCCTTCCTGTGCTCGCCCTAGTCCTAAGCGATGATGCTATAGCTTGAAACCTTATAAAAGGGGACTTGCAAATATGATAAGAGGACAAAATAAAAAGGCAGATATAGGGGTTTGGAAAAACTAGTGCTAAGAAAGTGGTAACTTAAGAGCAAGTGCACCCTCCACAAAGGCGCTCGTAGAAATGGACTCAATGACACCATAAGCCATGAAGTAAGCCCAACACGTACCACTTTCATACTTACTCTTCAAGGGTTCTTTTCTTTCACTGTTAAAAGTCAAAAACCATAAATTATCCTTCTAGATGCTTGCCTTAAGGTCCTAAGAGCAATGAAGCGCTTCTCCATAAAAGATGGACATGTAATAAACAAACACATAATTAATAAATGTCCTGCTTGTTGGGGAAATGCATTTTGTGATTTCTCTTACTTTCCATTGCACATGGCACTCTATGTGTTTCTAACTTCAAGTGGCATTGCGATACTCCTTACTTTCCATTGCACATAGTACTCAATGTTTAGAGCATAATAAATTAATAGCAATAAAAGGGCTTGGAAAATTTTTGCATCACAGACAAAGTGAAACACACCCTCCACAAAGGCACCCATAAATGAGACAATACGAGCCCTTCTATGTCAAGAACCCCATGCCTAGAAGTCTTACCCCAATCCACCTCATACTTGTTAAAGTTTAAGCTATTATTAGGTTACCTTTCAATTTACTGGATAACAATAGCATAGATAGGATCACTGAGAGAAACACAATCACAAGATACACAACATTTATCTTGGGAAACCCTCATGGGGAAGAAAACCCAACAAAACTTTCTTAATATAGATAGCCAATACAATGCCAAGACAATGAACCAAACAACACAAAAATTCCTCTCCCAAGGATGCACCTCTCTCTCTCTTCCTTCTTCCGGCAACCGGTAACTGCAGCTTCCTTCAATACTTGCGCACTAGATGAGTGAGCTGAGTGTGTGTACAAATGAGGCGCTAACCTCTCTTATTTATACAATCTGGCAGGGGCTGAATTGGGGTGTCTTTTCACTGGCAGGGCCGACTTCTCATTCTGGGTGGTTATAACCACTTTAAAATATTCTGGCTGGGCCGACTTCTCATTCTGGGTGGTTATACCCACTTTAATATATTCTGGGGCCGACTTTTCATTTAGCCTATTACAATTAGGGTTTGACCAATCCACAATAGGGGATTTGGTCATTTACAATACCCGACATGATCAATCCACAAAAGGGGATTGATCTAATCAATAATAAATATATTTTATCTTTTACTTTATCCACAAAAGAGGATAAGAATATTCTTTGCAGTTACACAATATTTTAACACTCCCTCTTAACAAAAAGGATATTCTTTATCTTTTGACAGGTCACTGGATGTCATCATCATCTGGGCAACATCATCAACTGGGTAACATCATCAACATCATCAACTGGGTAACATCATCAACTGGATAACGAGAGGCATCCACTTGGTTATCTGGCATCATGATCACTGACTGACATATCTATAAATCATCGGAAGTTTTGTTCTCTTTATCTTCACGTAGAAGATACTCTTTCTTTCTTTCGTCTTCACGTAGAAGATACTTCTTTCTTATCTTCACACAGAAGATATCTTATTTTCACACAGAAGATGTCTTATCTTCACACAAAAGATATTCTATGAGTTTTGCCATTCCTTTTATGTTCTCCCTTCTCTTGTAGTCATCTATCTCACCCATCCACTGGGGAGGACTACTACCATAGCTTCACTGCTAGTCATCCCACATGAACTAGAGAAGCTAATATGCTAGCCCGGGTAAGACTAGACTCCCTTTCCATGATCCACGCAGGATCAGGACACAAACCTCAAGAGCCAACTAACCATTCCACATGGTCAAGGTTTGTGTTCCAGGCTACTCAATCCTTGGCCAGAGGAGAGTATCTGCCTGCTGCCCCTTGGAGAAACATCCACATTCCTTTCTACGAGGGTGGTGACACCCCTCTCTACGAAGGTATTCTACCATGTCCCTAGAGTATCCAAAACTCAACACTTGGACATAGGCCAACCTTGGAAAATTTCTCATTCCCCTTCTCTACGAAGGTCTCTTCTCTTTTCCTTCTCTATGAAGGTCTACCTGTGGGATTGCTCTTTCCTTCTCTACGGAGGTCTTTTCTCTTTCTCCTTCTCTACGAAGGTCTAGCTATGGGATCTGAAAAAATCTCTTGTGGTCCAAAATCTTTCCATGGTATAATACCATGCTACCCATCTACTAGGCACCATCCATCTACTGGATAACTTTCATCTTGATCAAAATATCTAGGCACCATCCATCTGCTTTCCTAACTACATCAAATCTTGATCCTCCATTTCGAACTCGGAGACATGGCTCCCTCTTGCACCAAACTAATAGCTTCTAATCATCATCCTTGAAGTTCTCTTCTGTAATATCCTGGGTGCCTTCTTGAGTTCGAACATTTCTTTCTTTCTATCTTCATACTGGATCAACCTACTCCCTCTTCATCTATAAGAACGGTATTGGAGCAACCTGTGGTTACCTGCATCTCATCAACTATATCTGAATTTCCATCTTTTTCTTCATCTTGAACATTTCTGTTCTGCATCTTTAGGAGCCTCCTGCTCCTATATAAATACTGGATATATAAATATTGGATACTGTTTGGTCTTTATTGACTGTCACCATATTATACGTCCTTCTCATGCTGTCTAACTTCTACAAGCCAAGGCATAAGTTCTTTCTTCCGAGACCTATAAACTTACTTACAATATGCTTTCTGAGACATGTCACTTAGCCAATTAGTCAGTAACAATAAGCAGTAATAAAACTATATCATGATTCCTATCAGAGTAGTACACCTTTTCTTAAGAAAAACTTGTTCAACCATGTACACATCTGAAACCCTAATAATGGATAAGACTTTTGAACTTTTTTCACTCTAGCTATGAAATTAACAAATTTTTCCCTTACTATCATAGCTAAACACATACCTTTGTCACTCTCATGAGTGATCATACTTGAAATAAATATTTTATCTTTTTCGTTATCCTCTTCTTTGATACTTCCTTCATAAGTCTGCATAGACATTGAAATAAAACGAGGTTAATTAACATTCTCACAAAAGACTAACTTGTAATGATAAAGTATTAAAGTAAGCAAGATACTAAAAATAAACATGAATACTTATCTTTTGTTTTTGTGTGGGGAGGCTCTACGGACTTCACCATTTGCTATCTTTCTTCAGATCAACTATCTTCAACTTAAAAGTACATAATCCTCAATTCCTGTTGAAGCTTTCTTTGAGGGAGGAGATTCCTCTTCCTCTCCCACATGTGCTTGATGCTTTCTTTTCCCTCTGGTTCTGGTACACCCATTGTAACATGTTCTAGGAGATCATTCTTGTCTAGAATCATCTGTAACCTATGCTTCCAAGATTTGAAGTTTCCAGATCCTTCCAGCCTGTCTTCTACCCTCATACTGGTAGCCATTCTTTCTTGTAGTAGAAACCCTAGCCCTTTGGGCTTATAGAAATAAAATCAAATTTCTTGGATTTGAAAACTGAACTCATAAAAAGATGCATTGGACTGAGGCAAGTATGCTGGTATAGTCAGTTTCCGAAAATTCTAATTTTTGACCCTTGAAACTGGACCAGCGGATTTTTGGTGCTTCTGGTTTTTCGGTACTTTTGGTTTCCCGGTATTCCTCTTCCTCTCCCACATGTGCTTGATGCTTTCTTTTCCCTCTGGTTCTGGTACACCCATTGTAACATGTTCTAGGAGATCATTCTCGTCTAGAATCATCTGTAACCTATGATTCCAAGATTTGAAGTTTCCAGATCCTTCCAGCTTGTCTTCTACCCTCATACTGGTAGCCATTCTTTCTTGTAGTAGAAACCCTAGCCCTTCGGGCTTATAGAAATAATAGAAAAATCAAATTTCTTGGATTTGAAAACTGAACTCACAAAAAGATGCGTTGGACTGAGGCGAGTATGCTGGTATAGTCAGTTTTTGAAAATTCTAATTTTTGACCCTTGAAACTGGACCAGCGGTTTTCCGGTGCTTCTGGTTTTCCGGTACTTCTGGTTTCCTGGTACTTCTGGTTTTTCGGTACTTTTGGTTTTTTGGTACTTCTGGTTTTTCGATACTTCTGGTTCTTTGGTACTTCTGGTTTTCTGGTACTTCTGGTACTCTGGTTTTCTGGTACTTTGTGAAAACTAGGGTTTCACTTTCCGGGAGATCTAGCCACTGAAAAGGTGCGCTGAAGATGCCAAAGTGTTCCTTGAGGTAGGGCGCACTTTTCTAGATGGTTTAGGGGCTGAAATTTTCCTTCAATAAAAGCCCTAATTTTCTTGTATGACAACAATGACTTTTTTCTTTTTCCTATGAAAGATGCTCTCTTCAGCTTAGCTCTGATACCATGTTAAAGTTTAAGCTATTATTAGGTTACCTTTCAATTTACTAGATAACAATAGCATAGATAGGATCACTGAGAGAAACACAATCACAAGATACACAACATTTATCCT
>ML790045.1:105375-132773 GCA_009831015.1 Picea engelmannii | reverse complement strand
AGTTGAGGGAGCAGGAGAGATTGCAAGAAGTGGTTGAGATGAAATGGGAATATGATTGTCCAGAGGAATGGACGACATGGCTTCAACTTCTCGAGGATCAGGAGGAGACGATTCATTAAGGTTCGTAGATGCAAGAACTAATAATTTATGAGAGACAACCAAAGTTTTACCTTTTTGCTACATTATGCTCACTTGAGATTGTTGAACCAAATTTGCAGAGGAGTTACCCTTTTGCTATGCCCTACTTACTTGAGGTTGCTAAATCAAGATTCCAGTGGAGTTTTGGTTTTGGCAATTCATCTTCATGATATTCTGCCCTTGTGTAGTGGAATCTTGAGTTGGAGGGGGGGAGGAGGTTGTTTATAGTGCTTAGACAAGTGGCCATATTCATGGTAGACCTTACATTTGAAAGGCAATTGCTCATAATCTAGAGGTTGCAGATGAGACCAATCATCAATTGTTAGGTTGATAACTTCCAACAAGCCTTTCTCTAGA
This sequence comes from Picea engelmannii, assembly GCA_009831015.1. Taxonomy (NCBI): domain Eukaryota; kingdom Viridiplantae; phylum Streptophyta; class Pinopsida; order Pinales; family Pinaceae; genus Picea; species Picea engelmannii. The sequence continues at coordinate 132,278 of ML790045.1, read as the reverse complement.
TCTACCTCCAAACATATTCCAACACAAGTGAACATTCCATACTTGGGCTTGGATTTATCAATATATTACCCAATGTGTTGCCAATAGCCTCCAATGGCTCATCATTCCAACAATGCAGAGGAAGACGGGGTAGGCAAGCCCATGCATGGACTGTTGATGGCACATCGCCTTTGGATCGAAGTCTAGTATCCAACGATTCAAATACATACCTCTTAGGTCCCATGAAGTCCGAGTTGTTTTTGAAGATTAAATTCCTATCCTCTTTGAGTTTGAATAGAAAGTTATAAAATCCCCTCCCTAGAAAAAATAAGATAGTTTACCTATGATGAGGGCCATATAATTCTTTTGCACCCATTGATCCATAGCTTTGGGAGAAGGCCAAAGCCCTGTGAATTGCATGATTAGAGCTATTTCAACTAGGGCGATAGCTTTAAGATGAGGTGTTGTCAATGGGAGTTTGACATTAGGAGTGGAATTTGCTTTTTTAACAAATTGAGAAAGGGTCGATTTCTGCTGCAAAGGATGCTTGCCAAATGAGAGAATTAGAGAACAAAAGCTCTGTGCTTCCGTTGAGAGGGAGGTGGGGTTGCCCCATAATGCCATGGTGATGGAGGTTGAAAGAGCAGCTATGGTGGTGAGGAAAATCTAGGGTTTTTCAACTCCCCTGATCATAATTCTTCTTTTTGCGGATTTTTATATTGACATCAAATGACAAGTTACAAAGAGCTAGGGGTAATCAATTCAATTAAAAAGTAGTATAAAAATATTTTTGGAAGATATAAAGGTAAGGGAAAATTAAGTTTATTTTTCCAAATATAACAAATGACTATATTAGTATTTGGAAAATAGTTGCTTATTATTAAAAATGATTTTATACTTTAAGTTCAAGGGTTTAGCTCAACTAGTTGTCACCAATGTTGTTGGGCATTTGGCTAGTTCTTTGTTTGGTTTGTATCTCCTTGAGTTGGGTGCACTAGTCTAGACTCTACACCAATGCGTTTACTAGGGATGATATCCATGAATATGGGGAAGTATCCCTCAGGTTTCATGTGAGGTTTTCCTTGAAAAAATTAATTTTATACTTAAACAAAAGATTTGCTAAGACTTTACATGGTTTTATAATTTAGTGAAAGATTAGCTAAAGTTTATATATATATATATATATTATGGATAAAATAGCCTATGGCTTTACATATATATCTTGGGGATTCACCCATAAGTTTATACTTATAACACAAGGGTAGTTTTTAAAATTTACCCTGCCTCTAACACTAGGGCTTGTAACAACACAGTATCGAGTGTTACCACTCTAACACCCCACTTAACATGTAGTAATACTTTTTATTTTACCTCCCTTTAATACTACCGCTAAAGGTCAAAATTTTGATAATAACATGATTCATGAAGATTTTTACAATAACTCGATGATGATTTGCAAAATCTTGATTGTTAGATACTCCTTTCCTCCAACAGATCTGGGATTCCCATAGGTGCTCTGTTAGATTTCCATCATCCTCGTAAAGGTAGAATTATGCCAATGCCACTGTATCCCCAAAGATAACCATCCATGTTGATCAATTCCTCTACAGTTCCTGCTGTTTGAAGACCCACCTAGTTGACACAACGATGCAAAACAGGAAATGATTTTTAATTTTGTCACCATCTATGCCATCCTTATCCTCCTCATCATTGATTTATCAACAATAATTTTATTCCTTTATTTCTCCTTTTTTCCTTCAACGTTTCCTTTGAGAATCAAAATTATGAAGTTTCTCCATTTAAGTGTGTTGGTTCTCCCTTTTTACAGACACCTTTATGATAGATAAATATCAGCTTCCATATGAATGTTTGTAATACCAATAGATTGCCTCCTAGATGGTCAGTTGTTTGGTTGTCTGTATGGCCAATAGAGGGTTGGCCGAATGTATAGTTGTCTGTATGACCAACTGTCATCTCATAGTCCATTTGGCCGTTTGGCAGCAAAATGGCTTACTCACCCTCCATTGGAAAAGTTCCTCTTCCTTGGATAAAATTTGAGAATATAATGTTCTCTTTTTGGTCCAAATTTAACATATTTTTTGTTTGAGTCATCATACCTAATATTTTCAAAATTGTTAAATGTGTGGGTTGGCTCAAGTAATTTTAACATCACCAATTCGCAATTTCCAAAAATGAGGAAACACCTTACCACCTCTGAAGGGTGTCATCTGAGGATGCATTGGTTCATTGTCTTGCACCTTTTTTGTTGTTGTCCTAGTTTATGCTATCTTTTATCTTCTGTCCTCTTGTTGACAACCACTTTCCTTGTGCAGTTCATTTCCTTCATCTTCTTTGTGTCATTCATCATCCCAATCTTGTCCATGATATTCCTTCTATCCATCCATTCCAAAATTCATTCTTCTTCTTTTCCCATTAACTAAAGTAGCTCTATTATTGCTATTATCGGGGTCATCTCCCTTGACTAATTAAAGTTTGAATCATTTTAGAGCTATTAATTCATAATCCCCCATCTGCCAATGCAAAACTCCATTACCTGGCATATTTTCATTTCAAGACACTTTTGCAAAAATAACGAACTGTTCTTTGTCAGTGTAAATTTCATGTCCTCTATATTTTCATGTTGCTCATCTTTGGATCTTGAAAGTTCCTCACAACTTGATTCTTCTTATCAATAGATGCTCTTCCATCCTGCTTTATTGCCAAAGTATCTCTACCTTGATGATAAATCACATGTGCTATCTTGAGCCAAGGCCTCATTAGTAGTGCAAGATACGAAGTCATTTATTAAATCGTTGGTATTGCCTCATTATCCAAAATAAATTTTTTCTCTACCACCTTAGTTGTATTGGTTTGCTGCAATTGAATGCCAGTAGATTCTGGCAATTTTGATTTGTTATTCTAAGGTCAAACCTAGATGAGGACCATAGTGTTGGTCTCAATGCACTGATAGAATTTTACTTTGCACCAACCATCTAGAATCACATTCTCTATGATAACTCCATTGATCTTCACATTTATCCTTGTCCCCCTACCATCTACAATCACATTCTCTATGATAACTCCATTGATATTCACATTTATCCTTGTCCCCTTATTTTCCTATGTGGTAAATAGTTCTCCTTCACATGGATTATACATTTCCTTTATCTGATTGAGTGTTTTCCCTCTCAATATACACTCTGCGTTATGTAATGATTCTACACTTTAGTGGTCTACTCAAGGCTTTGACCAACTCTGGAATATTTTCTACAAGTGTTCCAATTTTGACCGAAATCTCCATGTCCAACTGTCAACACTTCTTACTATTCAAATTGTTGATCTGCTTCACATTTTACTTTCTCTCATTACCATTATCTTTTGTCAACATGGACTTTATTATTTTCTTCACTTTTTTCACTGTTCTCTTGTCTTCAATTACTTGTTCCTCCTCTAATTCCAAGTCTGGATACAACTTTGATTTCTTGCCTTTACTTCTTGCAATAGCAAAGGAGAATTTATCAACGTTTGCTTGGACAAGTTTCACACTGGTCGTTTCATGCTTCAGACAAATTTTTATTTTAATGTCACCTCAAACCTAAGTCACCGTTTGAGTTCATGTTCGAGTTCAGCTACTTTGAAGTTCGCCAAAAATTTGGCAGTGCAAAACTGTGTAATAAAATTTGGCATTAAGTTTGAGAAACTATAGAAATCAAAATTTTCGAAATGGAAAAATATATATAATAAAATTTCATGTGCTCATTAAACATATATGATAAAGATGAAAATTACATGCTAACATTAAGCATATATTTGAAAAGACAATATATTGTTCAAGTTTTAAAAACATGGCAGATATCCTTCGTGGAAGCTTGAAGTTCAGATTGAAATTCAGATTGAAGATCAAAATTCGGCTTGACATTTGGCTAGAGTTGAAGTTCAGCCAATTTCAAATTTCTAGCTTGAAATTTGCCGAACGCTGTGACTAAGCCTCAAACTTCACGGTATACATAGTAATTGTTTTCTTGTAAAAGTAGGATTAGGACAGTCCTTAGCAAAATGTCCTCATTTGTTATATTTTGTTCACTGCATAATAGGCTTTCCCTTGTGAAATTCCAGTTTGGCCTCTTGTCTCTTATTGCCTGAGTGGGGATTTTTGAATCCCTCACGAGTCACTGCTTCCCTCAAAATTTGGCTTGACATTTAACTAGGGTTGAAGGTCCGCGGATTTCAAATTTCTAGCTTGAAATTTGCCAAACACTGTTTCTAAGCCTCAAACTAGATGATCTATTTTGTTTTCTTGTACAAGTAGGATTCGCACAGTCCTTAGCAAAATGTCCCCATTTGTTATATTTTGTTCACTGCACAATAGGCTTTCCCTTGTGAAATTCCAGTTTGGCATCTTGTCTCTTATTGCCTGAGCGGGGATTTTTGAATCCCTCGCTGGTTCCCTTTTGCTGATTGGCATTCTCTGCTATCTAGGTCAAATAGACTCCCCTGTTTGTTGGAATTTAAGTTGCACGGTCATTTCTTTAGATAGCAGTTGTTTGTTTGATAGATGTCAGAATAATTACTAATAATCTATGGACAGTTTGCTGAAGTCTGTCCTTGTTCACCATAGTCAACACATCACACCTCATTCCTTATGTAAATTTGCAATTGATGATGCTCTGTTGTCGTCAGCCCCATCCATACCAGGGTATTTTTTTTGAGCCACTATTCTATTCTCTCCAAATTTAGAGCCCGGTCTCTTCATCAGAGGATGTCAGTGCAACCATGTTCACCTTTCTTCTATGTCTGGGAAAAACATTTTTCATGCTTGTGGAGGATATGGAGAAAACAAGCATCACCTAGTTCATGGCCACATTTTCTTCCAACTGTGCTTCCCTTCTCAATACTAATGTTCTAAGTTCTTCTAAAGATGAAAGGACAACTTTGCCTATTCTCCTAAAATAATTGCACATATTCTGCTCTCTTGTTTATTTGGTTCATACCTAATTCTCTTACTAAAGTGGCATATCCCTATGATGGGATTTCATTCCACATCTATAATTACTCTATTCTTACCATGTCTGTGTTGTGAATAATCCAATGGGTAACAATTGTGAGACAAAGGTGGTTTATGAGGCATTACCTCTGCCAAAATATTTTCCAATCTGGAAGCTGGCTTTGGGGTGCAAGTTCTCGGGTTGATGTGATAGCATCCTCCCTCACTCCGGTACTAAAATTTCTAGCGATATAATCCTACATGGATAATAATTGTGAGACAAAGGTGATTTATGAGGCATTATTGCACCAAAAGCTCCTACCATCCGGAAGCTGGCTCTTGATTGATGACATGTGATGGCATCCTCCCTCACTCTGGTACTAATATATTATATCACCAGCAGTATAAGTGTGATGCCTTGTGGATCCTCTCTAGTTTGTGGTTGTCATCTATGTGATGTATTACAAGCTGTACTGCAGTGGCATGTCCCTATGGTGAGATTTTGTTCCTCGTTAATATCTAATCTAGTCCACTCTCTAATTTCCAATGACATCTTCTAAATATCACTTCTTCCGTCTAGATATCTTTTCTGGGTTGGAGGGTCATCTTTGTGCACATTGGGATTTTTTGTGGCTCTGAAGTTACCTCTGGTAACTCTATGGGGTGTCTCACTGACCTGCTGTCTTCGGTTCTCCTTTTTTCAATCTCTCCATGCCTGGACTGAAGGATTTCCTTTGCAGTGTTACCAGATTGCCGATTAATGTGTGATATAACAAAGTTTGATCTTTTATTGCTTGTCAATGTGTTTTTGCTGAATTTTTTATTTTTTCCCAATTTTTATTCATTCAACCCTTGCTGAGTTAGTTATGTACACAATTTTCGCAACATTGGTCCCCATACACGTGAAGTCCGAAGCTTCTTTCATGGATCTGCCGTATAATATGACTTCTGAACATCGAAATTTTGTTGCTTTAGTTTAACTAGAATTTTACTTGTTGAAATGAAATGAATCTTTTCATTGATGAACATTCTTCATTCAGCCAGCCAAATACTTTTGTCAGACAAGAAGATAACTGTAAAATCTTGTCTACTATCAAATATTGTTGGAGCTTGGCTTAAATAAGTGTGCAGTATTAAGAAAACTTGAAGGAATTACTGATCACAAGTGATTTCAATTTACTTCTTGTTAGATTCCTTGAATGTTGCAGTTTGTTTAGGCTGTGAATACTATATCCCGCAGTTAAGAACCCTACACATGCTAGCTGAACTCTCCCATCAGCCGGTGGCAACAAGAAAATTGATTGTACCTCATTTACTGTTAGACAAATTTGCTTGACAGGGTATGCTATTATTAAGTTCGTTCAAACTGTTTCCTGGCATTTTCATGACAGAATTGACTGTTATACCTTCAGGGATTCCTGTTTTTTAGGCAGTGAAGAATGGTAGAGATCCATCCGTTTGGAATGGAAGTAAAGGAGAGTGTGAACAAATCAGTAATTTCGGTGGAGTTAAAAATGTGAATAAAGTTTAGGAGTTAGAATGGATGGTGCATAACATCAAGGTCATGCATGGCTTCTTACTAGTTTCTGTCCATAGCATTTGCTCTAGTGCTATATTGTAGTGTCCTCAAGTCTCCTGGTATAGCGTTTTCCCCCTTGCACAAAAATGAAGAGGGAAAACTTTACTTTTTTCTCAGCTCTACCCTTGAAAATTATCGCATTTCAATGCAAATGGGTTATGACTTGCAAGACTACCGATAAATGATTTGATTATTTTTTTTAAAGAAGTGACCATTGATTATGGTTTTATTGTGTAAATTGCTTGATGCATGGACGGATGGGTTGATGCCCTACTGTCACCAGAAATAAATTCCCGACACATTTAAAGAATTGTTTGGCTGGCTAAAGCAGGGATCAAGCAATGTGGCTAAGTTGATAATGATTGCAATCTCGTCATGAGATGCCTTAGGTTTTGTGCATGGTTTGGGGTACATTGAGTCTTTGTCTAAATGGTTCCATTGGGTTAGATTTTAAGGTAACTGGTTGTGGAATCATAAACATCAAGGACAAAATCAACCATTCCTGATTACAAAGCTTTTTTATGCTCACAGTTCGACTAAGTGAAATATGGCCAAATCTAGTTCTCTATTACATTTTTGAATGTTGTGTTCATTTATTTTTTTCCTTATGGACATTTTTGAAAATGTCCTCTTTTGTTGTACAGATTATCCGATACTCTTTCTTTGGTATGAAAGAGGCATTTGGTTACACTCCATCATGGCTTCAATGGCTAAGGTGAGCTTTTCTACATTTTTGTAATATTTCATTTGATGTTGCTATTGTTGATAATGCTACTTTTTCAATTGCCATGTTAATGGCATATGATTCAGCAACTGTTTTTCACTTTTAAGTTCCATAGCTCAATTATCTGATGTTTGTGGAGGGGATTTTTCATTGAGCACAAAATTATCATTTTCACTGTGTACTTAACATGGACATATATCTAAGTGGTACAGGTATAGCTCATTCTTTGTAATGTACGTAACTGGCATTTCCAGTGAAGTTGGACTAATATATGCTGCCTTACCTTATATAAAGGTGACTTATGATCTGCTTAGAAGTTGTCTTTTAATAATCTTTAATTTTCTTTTTAGACTTTACTAGGTCCCATTATTTCATTTTTGAACCAGTGGGGTATAAAGTGTTCCATGAAGGTTTCTTATGGTCTTATCTTATTTTGTTGCAGAATTCTGACTTGTACTGCGTAAGGATGCCAAACAAATTAAACTTTGCGTTTGACTACTTCTATGCATCACTTCTTGTTCTTGCTGTCTATGTTCCAGGTTTGTGAATTGTGGAGTGTTTTAATTGTTAATGAATATATTTGAAATGGGAATTATGTTAGAATGTTGTTGTCTTATAACAATATCTTTTCTCTTTCTGAGCAGGGAGTCCACACATGTATATGTATATGATAGGACAGAGAAAGAAGGCTTTGTCAAAATCCAGAAAATCTGATTGACACTTTGGTTTTGGTAGCTGGAAAATCAACAGCATCATAACTTTATAAAACAGTGTTCTAGAAATAAGAGATTAGGAGATCACTATTAGCTTTCCCGTTGAAGACATGATCACCATTATTTTACCTGTCTAGTATCAATGCAGGACATTCTATTACATCCATTGTTACTCTCCTTCAGTTGCAAATTTAACACAAAAGGCCACGTAGAGAGTGGAGGTATATTATGCAGTGATAGATATATTAAGGGATTTCGATGAGATTGGATTCGGTATTGACATCTCAGTGTTTGCAATTCAGTGACATTTATTTGTTTTTAGCATACCTTAAAGTTGGCATCCAAAATGGTAGAAAGATCATACTTAAGAAGGCATCCATTTTTGGTTTTCAAATTCAAATAGATGCATATGTCTAGACTTGGATAGACAAGTAATTGATTGATAAAATTTGGAGATTAAATGATCAGCTTATAAATTTACAAATCAGAGCAAAATAAATCTCCAGTAGGTGATGGTTTTTTTATTAAAAAATGCTTGAATTTCAGTATGCATCTTTGGCTTATCTTTCTTTTGCCCTATATCCCCCCACTTAAGTACAACAATTCAACAACTAAATTAATGGTTTGGGCTTGGAGCTTCTTATGTCAACTTGACAACTCAATGAATGGTCTGGGCTCGGAACCTCTTACACATGGATATGGATCCTTAACCAAAATACCAAACTGCGGTTTTTGGAAAGGTGCTACTATCATTAGTTTTGAATTCCAATAACATGTTAAAGGATTCACTAGATAACCAGGTTACAAATTTGATGACCATGTCAAGTATACCTGTATTGGAGAGTGCAGAATGAAACAGAAGACTTATTAAAGAGTTTGTATTGTTAGTTAATCTCGTGAACTGCATTTTGGGATTGGCTTATAGACAACAGTTCAAAATCGCCGCATATTATAGTGTAAGTCTGCTATTCTAATCTTGTATTTTAAGAAGTAATAATTTGGGTCTTTCTGAGCTATAATTGATATTTTTCATGTACACTTAATGCAAACCTTAGAGGTATGGAGTGATTCCATGTTTATATTGTTTGCATTTTCTATGCAGGGTTGGTAATTGAGTAAAGAGAACATTATCTGCTGTCTTATGTTGTAAAACATTAAATTTAAGAAATCATAATTTGGGTCCTTATGAGCCATGATTGAGGTTTTTCATGGACACTTGATGCAAGCCGTAGAAGTATGGAGTGATTCCATGTTTACATTGTTTGCATTTTCTATGCAGGGTTGGTAATTGAGTAAAGAGAATACTATCTGCTGTCGACCGTCATAAAACATTAAATATGAAGTCATTGTGGAATTGAGATTTTGCATTTGTCATTCTTATGTTTATATGGCTTATGTTTTTGCATGTGAAAAAGCAAAGAGAATTAAGGCTTATGATTGTAAAAGATGTACACTTAGCCAATGAGCCTTTGTTCATTGGTGAGGACGACCGAGTATTACGCATGTGTAAGACTTATGATTATAAAAGACTACACCTCAGCCAATGAGCCTTTGTTCATTGGCGAGGACAGCCAAGTATTATGCCTTCCACTAGGGTTTTATTCTCACTGCAATATGCCCTGCTGGAATGGCATGCAAAAAATGACAAAGTTGGGTGCAAGTTTTGGGCGAATTTGGCAGAAATACCTCAGACCTGTCACCAAAGTTGAAGGAGGTCTGTGTTATGTAGTGCAAACCCCAACTTTAGGGTGTGTTTCACAAAGCAACCTTTGAAAAGGTCATAGCTTCAATTCAGGTACCTAGTATTTTGATGCTCTGAATTCAAACCCTGATGCAGAAGCTCTTGATGTTCATAGAGAATGACAAATGGTCAAAATTGCAACTAATGCTAGTTGCAAGTCTTGGCGACCTTGAAATTTGAAAGTGGTATTCAACTAACAAAGTTCGGTGCAATCCCTTTGTCACGTTGGAATACAGGGAGGTGGAGCTTACTGCACAATAAAGGGCCATTGTTTATCAATAAAGAAAAAATTAACATAATCCATGGTGGTAGGAGTCAATAAAATGATTTTTTTCTCCTTTTCAAGCTTCTAGAAATACACAACAGGGTTGATTATGAGACTATTGACATATTGGACCCCTTGTAGGTTGGAAGAGCCAAGTAATTACGAGGATGGTAGATCTCATGCAGTGGCTGATTGGCCCACTGAATTTCTTCCTCTAAATTGGACTCGCAGGTCTTGAACATTCGAGGAGTCATTAGAATGCTCTTTGCTATCATCTTCCACCATTTATGCTACCACAATGAGCTACTTGAGTATCTCCATGATCTGAAAATTATAGAGGCCTGAATTTACAGCTGTTGAAATACCTTGATGTCATCATCAACATACTGTAATCGTGTCAGCCTCCATATGGAATTTTCATTGGATGTGGAAACATTCCACATGCTTAAAAAATTCTACAACCATCCTTATCTTGGCTAAAGATACTTTAAAATATATTTCATTGAGTCATGTCTCTTTTCATATTTTCCATCATTTAAGATCAAGCTCTTATACTCATTCTATGATGCCAAATCTAAATGTTTGTATACTGACGCCTTAATTTATGGGTGTTGAAACACCTTGACATCATTGATATTGAAGTGTAAGAACCATTGATTTATCTCGACTTGTCATCCTCTATATTGAATTTCCATTGGATGTGAAAATAGTCCACAAGCTCAAAAAAATTATATAACCATCCTTATTTTGGCCATAGATGCACTAGTAGATATCTCATTATGTCATGTCTATTTTCATAATTCTAGATGCAATAATAGATGTTTCATTATTTCATGTCCATTTTCATCATTTATTTTGGCCATAGATGCATTAGTAGATATCTCATTATGTCATGTCTATTTTCATCATTCTAAATGCAATAACAAATGTTTCATTATTTCATGTCCATTATCATTAGACATGAATCTCATATATTCGTTCTATAGTGCCAATTCTAACCACTTGTACCAACCCTTGTACATGCTTGGTCTTTGCAAATGTTTATTGCGTGCTCTCAATACCAATTGAAAATAGGAATAATAATGGGATATATAAGTGAATATGTTCCTATGGGATATAAGTGAACCCCCTTGGACTCTCTTACAAGATTTCCTCTCGCAACATCAACGAAGATTAATTTATGGTGATCTCTCACCTCTCAATCAAGGTCCTATATTTGACTTTCTTTGCTACTTGATGGTTCTTCTTCTTTATGAGTGTCAATCTCCATTTTTCAATCGATAGAGTTTCATTGGCAAAATGACATTTCTTTAGATTTTTTCACACTTGATTTAATAGTCTCATTGAGAAGACCATTGACATTGTTTTTTCTTCTTTCTAACTGTTGATGTTTTGTATCTTCGGGAGGCATTCCCACAAGTGGCCTTGGTGTCGGGTATGTAGGAATTTTCGTTGGCATCACATTGTAATTTTCGTTTGGTGAAAACCCCCTTGTATGTTGAGCTGGGGCTTCAAGGGTTTGTTGATGGGCTTTGTGGGTTTGTGTTGGGGCTTCACACCCACTTGGAGGAATAAACAATTTTGATTTAATGTTGAGTTTAGTGAAGGACATTTAATGTTGAGTTAATGAATGGCTCTTTAGAGTAAGCTAAGGGCTTCTAAACTCACTTTAGACTTCTATAAAAGGAGAGGCAATGTGAGAGATCTTATAGTGACATCGTGACATTATGGAGTTAGCATAAGTGAGTGAACACTTTTGCTCGGGGGATTGGAAATTTTAGTAAGGAAAATTCAGCACTTTGACAAATCTGGCCTAGGGTTTCTTGGACTTCTTGTTTTTTTGTTTTCAACCAAAGAGAAAGACCACATGTGTGAGAACAGAGAGAAAACAACGCATGCGTGAGGACGGTACACGTCGCACGTGTGAGCAGTCTGTATAGTCACGTGTAGAAGAAACAGATCCGTACGACGACACGTGTGGTATGGAACAGATCTGTACAACCACAAGTGTGATAGTCGTACAACAGAAAATGAGGCTACACTTGTGAGGGCAGAAACTGAACCCGCACATGTGGGTTTTCTGGGCAGCAACAAGTCCGTACAGGCCGATGTCAACATTTCGTATAGTTTGTACGAATGATGTCAACAGGATGTACAAGTCTGCTGGAGCAGGTTTGTAAGTTGGGGATTTTCTCGGGATATATTACTGATTTTGTGGTTCTGAGAGGATTGATTTTGCCCTCAGATTTATTGGTTTTGTGGTTGTCTAAGAGGGTTGATTTTGTGCTCATAAATTCTGAAATTGAAAAGTTTACAGAACAAAAGTTGTGTCTCATGTGTATAGATGATTTCTCTCTGATCTTGATATTTCAGTCGCTGTAATTTTCTGTCATAATTTCAGTCTAAAATTATTCAGTGATAACAACTCTAGGGTTTACTATTTGGGTCACTTGGAAGCAATTTCCAGATCTAAGATTAAATGCATAAAAATTGACATGGTATAAGAGCCGAGGTTTTGCAGAGAGAGAAGGGTCATCTTCTTGAGACATAAACCACTGTAGATTGGTGGTACAACAAATTTATTGTTGCAGATCTTTTGATTTGTTCTGCGCATGTTACAATGGTGAGCACTCTTAAGATTGAAGGAGCAACAAATTTTTGGGCTTGCAAGACTAGGATTCTTCTCCTCTTGGAGGAGAATGATCTCAAAGAATATGTTGAGTCAGTGGTTCCAAGTCCTAATGATTTGCAAGAATTGACAGTTCATAGGAAGAAGGAAGTGAAGACCAAGTGGATGTTGTTGGATTTTGTGAAGGATCCTCTGATTCCTCACATTTCTGAGAAGAAGACAACCAAGGATATGTATGATGCTTTGGTGAGCTTGTACCAAAGCGAGAATGCAGACTAAAAGATGATTTTGAGGCACCAATTCTGAGTTGTTGAGATGTTCAGTGCAGATACAATTGTTGGCTACCTCATGAGGATCACTAAGATTCGTGATCAACTTGCAACCATTGGTGAGGCAGTTGAGGACACAAAGTTGGTGAATGTGACACTAAATTGTTTTCCAGAGTCTTGGGAACCATTTGTGCAAGAGATCTGTGCACGAGAGAAGTTGTCTAATTTTGAGTCATTATGGACCGATTGCATCTAGGGGGAGGCTTAGTTAGAGTCCAGGAATGACAAGTTGAAAAGCAATGATGATGAGAACCAAGCCCTAGTTGCTTGTGCTAGGAAGGGCAGAAGAGGAGGCTCTCTAGAGAGAGAGACATCTCCAGAACTGAGGAGGAAGAAGGACCTTAGCAAGGTCCACTATTTCACTTGTCATGAGTATGGTCATTATGCTTCATAGTGTTCATAACGAAGGAAAGGGGGAAGGAAGCAATGGACATCGACGGTAGAGGTTGATGAGGTTGCAGACAAGCTTAAGAGGGAGTTCTTATTGGTCTCTTCCCTTTCAGGTACAGATTCCGTGGATGGGACTTGGTTGGTGGATAATGGAGTCTCATGTCATATGACAGGAGCACGAGAGTTTTTCGATAACTTAATAGAGGCTAACTCAGATATGCGCGTGGAGCTTGGTATGGGGACCAGAGATGTAGTATGAAGATTTAGAACATTGCCATTTCGGATGGACTCAAGAGATGTGTTGAGGGTGTCAAATGTGTTATGGGTGCCAGAACTCCGGAGGAGTGTGCTCTCAGTCTCAACAATTGAGGAGAAGGGCTATGCGGTCTTGTTTCAGGATAGAAAGGTGATATTCGTGTCCAGATGATCTAGCCCCAACACAATAGTGGTTCTTGGAGTTAGAAAGAGCAACCTGTATAGGCTGAAGGGCTATCCTATGCGAGCCATGAACAATAACAATAGAGTGACAGAGGACAGGGAGTAGGTAGCTCCATAGGTTGTGCAGGCCCAGAGGGAGAAGACCCAGAGGGAGTCATCCTTTACGATCTAATGGGGAGGAGCAACCTTCCAAGACTGTTAAGAGGAAATTAGACTTCAGAGGGAGTCAACAGACTCAAAAGGAGAGCCAACCATCCAGAGGAAGTCAACCTTCAGAGTCTCCCAAGACTGTCGGGATGGTGTCATGGGTTGATGAGGCAAGGAAGGAGGCTTTTGTTGATGATTGCAACTATGTGAGACATTCTCTAGCTTACAAACTTGTGAAATGTGGATCATTGCAACTATGCAAGTTTTTCTCCAGCTTGCAAACCTGAGAGAAAGCCCCTAAGAAGGGTACGTGGTTCCTACCTGAGATAGAGCTGGAACGTAGAGATGACCTCCTTCATTCAGAGAGTTGAGAAGAACTCAAGATGATTATCCAGTGGGAAATGCGATCTGTTGAGTTAGACGTGCCTGTGGTTGAGCACAAGGCGAACATGTGAAATCCCAAAGTGCTGGGTGCATCGTCATGTGAACATAAATGAAGATGATGAATTAGCCTCCTCTGAGCAACATAGTTGACGAGAAACTATAGATGACTCTCCTCTGTGAGGCAGTGGGAAAGAAGATTTGTAGAGTGGATGTGCTTGCGGACGAGCACATGTGAACGTGTGAAGATCTGGTTCTTCTGGGTAATGCAGTGAGCCAGAGATATGGACATCCCTATGGATGTGCCCCTAGTGGATGAACACTAGTGGGTGTATCAGATCCCTTGCTATATTGTTCAGTCGGACCTGTCTGTGACTCTAATTGTAATGTAAAGGGTACAGATTGGCCCCACCTTAATGTGATTAGTAATAAATGTAAAAGATAATTAATTTGGTTAATATTAATTATAATGTGACTTAGAGAGGTCGGCCTTGTTGTGCCAATAAACACTTTTGTTGATAGGACAAGTCTAGTATAAGTAAATGAAGATTCCCCATTGTGAAATCATATCCTTCACACAAGTTTGAAAATTTCAGCAAGTACATCTACTTGGGAAAAGTGCGCACCTCTCTTGGGCGCTAGTCTTCTAGGGTTTGATCACCCTCTTGTGTGCTAAGTCTTATTGGTGGTGAAGGTATTTCTCTTGAAGGATATAGCAAAGGATTTTGATGGGTTTTCTTCCCTTGTTGAGAAGGTATTCCTCAGATACTTCTTCTGTTCTTGTGCATGGTGTTTCTTCTTGTGATCTTGGTTGCTGCAACATTCTTGCTTATGGTTAAGACAAATGCAAAATTGAAATGAGTTACATGCTTAACCTAGCTTATTGAAAAATCAACATGGTATCAGAGCATAGGTCTTGAAAGAACCCATTGCACAAGCATCTACCAAGTCTCCTCTCACTTTTGCAGAACCGTACGACCCTCCTATGGTTTCCAGAAAAAATCTGTACGACCCTCCTTTCTTTGGTGATCCAACCCTTAATACTTGGACGCTAGGGCTATTTTTGGCATAAAAGAGTACAACCGCCTCTAGCGCACCTCCAAAAGCTCTTAAAGTGAAATTTCGAGAACTTTTGATTTTTGGCCCTAGGGTTTCTAGGGTTCTGCAAATTTCTAGTTTTAGGGTTCTTGCAACTCTTTGAAGAAGCCTTCAAGATTACCTTTGTTCTTTCGACTTTCAAGGCTTATTGTTGGCAGTCATAAGTCCAACAAAACCTAAGGTTGCTAGCCTAGTCTAGCCGTTAGGTTTTCTAACCCAGTGGACAAAGGGTTTGTGAAGAATCTAAAATTATGATGAACATACCTATGATGGAATATAAGCTTGATGGATCAAGCAACTTCAAGTTCCTGGAAGACAAGACTTTAGAGGAAGAGTTATTGTGGGTGATACAAAAAGGTGACACTATGACTACCCTCTTCATGAAGATCTCAAGAGGACAGAGATCAGCTAGGTGCCATTGGAGAAATCATATCARCACTCTCATGTATGCACTTGTATATATATTATTTGTATCATTATCACGAGAGAAATTGCAGGAGGAAGGAGCCTTCTTGCTGAAGTCATGGATCCAAAGGGATCTCAGTGCATTCAAAAGAACAACACACTGGAAGTGAAGACSCTAGGTTTGATTGTTGAAATTGTCATTCCTGTAACCTGTATTTCTAAATTTTGCTACATTACAAGTAGGTGTTGTAGTTATGACAACAATTCTTAAATTKTTTTGATTCTAGAGATGTACTCATTAATCTCCTTTAGGAGATATTCTTGTTTTGGTTCCTCTTGTTTTCTTGTTCTAGACAGGTTAACAACAAAGGAAGATGTTTATCCTTCAGAGGGAGCCACTTGATTCAGAGGGAGTCAAAATTATTTGATAAAGAGGAAGAATAGAACCATCATTGAGGAAACCAATGCAATAACGCATGATCGAAATCTTTCTATGATTCTATGGGCAGAAGCATGGATGACACAGTATATGTTCAGAACAAGAGTCTTCACCAGACTTTGAAAAACATAACTTTCGAAGAAGCCTTCACCAGAGTGAAGCTTGAGATTGAACACTTCAGGATATTTGGGTGCCCAATGTATTTTCATGTACCCAAAGAGAAGAAGTCCAAGCTATACCCTTCAAGGAAAAATGATACGTTTATGAGATACCAGTGAATCTTCAAAGACATTCTAGATCGACATCCCTGGTCAGAGACAGATTGAGACAAGCAGAGATGTTGTCCTAGAAGAAGAGATAGCCTTTCAAAGACCCAAAGAATCTTAGATGGAGAATGATAGTGAGACAATGCCTTCTCCCCCTTTCAACAGTTCAGAGGGAGACAAACATTATTCCGGCTAATCTAGTTGCTCCAGTTGATATGTTCAGAGATATCGCGGTAGGGCATAAAAGGCCTACCTAGACTCACTCTGCAAGAGGCAGAGAAACATACAAGCCTCTCAAGGCACATCCCTATAAATCAAAAGAGATTTTCGAACTATCCTTCAATCATGAGCCAATTCATTGATGTTGAGTCTCCTTGTCTTAGAGAAGCAACAAGAGAACATGTATGGCAGGATGCCATAACAAAAGAATACCGACATATCTTAAAGAATGATGTAGAAGATATTATTCAGGGACCATAAAGGAAGTCTGTGGTAACTTCCAAGTGGATCTATAAGATCAAGCATGTAGTTGATGGAAGTGTCGAGAAGTACAAAACAAGATCTATAGCCAGAGGTTTCTCACAAACAGAGGGAGTTGCCTATGATGAGACACTTGATCCAGTAAACCTAAAACACTTCCATCCGTACTACCATTCATGAGTTGGAAACTACTTTAGATAGATAGATTCTTGATGAGTTTGGATTTCATCAAGAGTGTTGCTGATCCAAACCTATATTATTACAGTGTTGGTGACGAGAGCCTGATTTTGATGAATTATTCAGAAAGCCTTGTTGTTGGATACAAGTAATCCTTGACTTCTGAATTCGAGATGAAAAATTTGAGTATGATGCACTACTTCTTGGGCAAGAAGTATGACAGAGGACTGATGAGATTTTCTTGAGTCAAGGAAAATATACAGTAAAAATATTAAAGAAGTTTGGTATGACAAGAATGCAAAAGCCACCATGATGGATTTAAAGAAAAAGATTGATGATGATTCAGACGAGATTGATTCACAACTGATTGGATCACTGATGTATCTGGTTAACACCAGACTTGATTCATGCCATGTAGTGAACGTGCTTAGTCATTTCATGAGTCAACCGAGATAGACTCACTAGACAACAACAAAACATGTATTAAGATATATACGAGGCACGTTTGGATATGGCCTAATATATGCCTCCAGTGTGAACTTGAGTTTGCAGGATATACCGATTCAGATTGAGCCGAAAGTACAGTGGACCGAAAGAGCACATCCGGTTGATGTTCTACCATGAAGTCTGCCATGGTTTCCTGATGCAGCGAGATACAAAACTCTGTGGCCTTGAGTACCACATAGACAGAGTATATAGCAATGAGTGTGCGAAGCAATGTGGCTTCACAAGCTTCTGACAGATTTACTTGACTATGAGATGGATTCTATGATGATAACCAAGAGCCGTGTATAAAGCTCCTTGAGAACCTAGTGTTTCCTGATGGATCAAAACACGATGAGATGAAATATATTTATATCAAAGATATGATACAGAGGAAAATCGTACACATGTAGTACCTTCCTACACATGAGTAGATTGCAGACATCTTCACCAAACTAACTTGCTGAAAAATGACTCCCTAGTTGAGAGGGAGTGTTGATGACTCCAGCTAAGACAAAATTCAAAGTACATTCGTGTGAGACTTGGCATGATGAAGAATGCCTCCCTAGCTGAGAGGGAGTATTGATGATTGCATCTATGTGAGACATTCTCCAGCTTACAAACCTGTGAGATGTGGATCATTGCAGCTATGTGAGTCTTTCTCCAACTTACAAACCTGAGAGAAAGCCCCTAAGAAGGGTACATGGTTCCTACTTGAGACAGAGCTAGAACGTAAAGATGACCTCTTCCATTCAGAGAGTTGAGAAGAACTCCAGATGATTATCCAGTGGGAAAGACGATCTGTTGAGTTAGATGTGCCTGTGGCTGAGCACAAGGTGAACGTGTGAAATCCCAAAGTGCTGGGTGCATCGTCATGTGAACATAAATGAAGATGATGTATTAGCCTTCTCTGAGCAATAGAGTTGACGAGAAACTCCAGATGACTCTCTTGTGTGAGGCAATGGGAAATAAGATCTGTAGAGTGGACGTGCATGTGGACGAGCATAGGTGAACGTGTGAAGATCTGGTTCTTCTAGGTAATGCAGTGAGCCATAGATATGGACATCCCTATGGATGTGTCCCTAGTGGATGAACACTAGTGGGTGTATCGGATCCCTTGCTGTATTGTTCAAGAGTCAGACCTGCATGTAACTCTAATTGTAATGTAAAGGGTACAGGTCAGCCCCACCTTAATGTGTTTAGTAATAAATGTAAAAAGATAATTAATCTGGTTAATATTAACTATAATGTGACTTAGAGAGGTCGACCCTGTTGTGCCAATAGACACTTCTGTTGATAGGACAAGTCTAATATAAGTAAAGGAAGATTCCCCATTGTGAAATCATATCCTTCACAGAAGTTTGGAAATTTCAACAAGTACATCTACTTGAGAAAAGTGCGCACCTCTCTTGGGCGCTAGTCTTCTAGGGTTTGAGCACCCTCTTGTGTGCTAAGTCTTATGTTGAAATATTGTAACTGCAAAGAGTGTTCTATTTATTATTGATGTATTATTCATTAGATCAATCCCCTTTTGTGGATTGATCATGCCGGGCATTGTAAATGACCAAATCCCCTTTTGCGGATTGGTCAAACCCTAATTGTAATATGCTAATTGAGAAGTCGCCCCGAGGTAAATTAAAGTGGTTCTAACCACCCAAAAAGAGAAGTCGGCCCTGCCAGTGAAGAGACACCTCCTTTTGGCACTTGCCAGTTTGTATAAATAAAGGAGGCCAATGCCTCATTTGTTCACTCACTCATTCGATCATCTAGAGCGCAAGTTTGGAGCTGCAGTTGAAGAAGAAGAAAGAGAGAGAGACACATTACTTGAGAGAGGATATTATCTAGTGTTTGGTTTATTATCTTGGCATTGTATTGGCTATCTATATTAATGAAGTGTTTGCTGGGTTTTCTCCCCAATGAGGGTTTCCCAGGATAAATGTTGTGTATCTTGTGATTGTGTTTTTTTCAGTGATCCTATCTATGCTATGGTTATCTAGTAAATTAAAAAGAAACCTAATAATAACTTAAATTCTAACATGGTATCAGAGCTAAGCTGAAGAGAGCATCTTTCACAAAGAAAAATGTCATTGTTGCCATACAAGGAAATTAAGGATTTTTATTGAAGAGAAATTTCAGCCCAAAAGTCTTTTAGAAAAGTGTGCCCTAGCCCAAGGAACTCTTTGGCACCTTCAATGCACCTTTTCAGTGGATAGAACTCCCGGAAAGTGAAACCCTAGTTTTCACCAGTACCAAAAGTACCAGAAAACTAGAAGCACCAGTCCAGAAATTCGCTGGTCAAGTTTGAAGGGGAAAAAGTTGGATTTTCTGAAATCTAACCACACCAAGCTACTCGCCTCAACCAAGCGCACCTCTTCATAAGTTCAAAATTCAATTCTGAGCATTTTCATTTTTGGTCATTTTCCTAGCTCCAAGTAAAAGATGTCTGCAAGCACTAAGCTTGTTGACAAGCTAGAAGGTGTGCAAAAGTTCGTGCCTGGAAATATAGGTTTGGACTCATTCTTGAAGAGAATGACCTAGCAAGATTCATTAAAGAAGATGTACCAGAACCCACCGATGCTGCAGCTAAAGAAAAACACCAAAAGGACACAGTTATGGCCAAAATAATCATTGCAGATGTTATCAAAGATCACTTAATTCCTCGAGTGTCTTCAAAGAAGACTCCAAAAGAAATGTTTGATGCCCTAACTAGAGTATGTGAATGAAAGAACATAAATCAGAAGATGAATCTAAGGACTCAACTCAAGAATACAAGGATGCAGAAAGGAGAAACAATCGATGAATATTTCTTCTGAATATCACAATTCAAAGAACAACTAGAAGCAATTGAAGATACTATGGATGAAGACGAACTTTAAATGACAGTCCTTAATGGTCTCACAAGACCTTGGGATGCATTCATCCAAACTATTTGTGCCAGAAAAGAAAAACTACAATTTGACAGTCTTTGGGAAGAATGTGTTCAAGAAGAATCAAGAGTGGATAACCGAGAAGCTTTGCTATCAAGAGATGAAGATCAAGCCGTAGCTACTCACACTAAATGATGAAGAAATAAGTCTTACGTCTAGAAAGAAACTCATAATGAGTCTCACTTCCAAAACAAGTTCATACATAAAGAATCTCAACGAAGGAGATTCCAGATGTTTCAGAAAGGACAAAGAAGAGAAAACTATTTCTCATCCTACCAATGTTACCATTGTGACAATATGGGACATATTGCGAAACATTGTCCAGCTAGACGAGAATAATACAAGAAGAAAATCAAGAGGCACCATGCCCATGCAGTTGAAGATGAAGAGCCACACACAAAGATGATAAAATAACAGATTGAAGACTATGTCTTAATCTCTTCCCTTTCAGGATCAATATCACCTGGTGAGGACACTTGGCTCATTGATAGTGGTGATTCCAAGCACATGACAGGTCAAAGTGACGTTCTCTCTTGCCTTTTAGAAAATAAGTTTTCTCAGAAAGTTACACTTGGAGATGATTATCAATACCCTATCAAGAGAGTAGGAGAATCAAATTACAAGCTTAATTCAGGGACCCCAATGAAGATGAAGGATGTACTATATGTACCAGGTTTGACAAAGAACTTACTCTCCATCTCAACTTTAGAAAAGAAAGGCTTTAGAGTTTCCTTCATAGATGGAGAAGTCCTTATGTGGGCCAAAGGAAAAACCATGGAAGAAACAATTGTTATTGAAAAAGAAGAAGGTGGCTTGTATAAGCTAAAGGGTTACTCAGAAGAAGCCATGGCCCACTCCATCGAGAATCCATGTGAACTTTGGCATAGAATATTAGCTCACATCAACTACAAGACATTACCTTATGTAAGCAAGGCAGTCACAGGTCTACCAGAACTCAAGGTTGACCATGATGGTGTGTGCAATGGATGTGCTCAAGGAAAGAACATTAAGAAGGAGTCCTAGAGCTCATTCACTCATATGTGTGTGGCCCTCATCATCCTCCATCAGTGGGTATGTATACTATGTATCTTTTATTGACGACTATTTTTGTAAACCCTGGGTTTACTTTTTGAAATCAAAAGATGAAGTGTTCAATAAATTCAAGGAATTCAAAGCCTTGATAGAAAATCTTTCTGAAAGAAAGATCAAGATACTCAGGTAAGATAATGGAGGAGAATACACCTCAAAAGAGTTTGCAAACTTTTTCAAAGATGCTGGGCTCAAGAGGGAGCTCACCACTCTCTACAATCCTCAACAAAATGGTGTAGCAGAAAGAAAGAACAAAACTATAATGGAAGCAGTGAAGACCATGATCCATGATCAAGATCTTGCAATGTACTTATGGGTAGAAGCGGAAAAAACAACAGTATATGTACAAAACATATTGTCCCATAGTGCACTTAGGTTCACGATCCCCGAAGAGATGTTCTTCGGAAAGAAGCCAGAAGTAAGCTATCTCAAAATATTTCACTGCCCAGTATTTGTACATATTCCAAAAGAGAAGAGAACCAAGCTGGACCCTTCAGGAAAGAAGGGAATATTTTTTGGATACTGTGAGGTCTCCAAGGCCTCCAAAGTTTATATACCAGGTTACCATCATATTGAGATCAACAACGATGTAACCTTTGATGAAGATGCAACACTCAATAAATCAAGAAGATGCCAGCTTGAAAAAGTATATGAAGAGGACCCTGTAGCTCCTAGAGTTGCAGAACTAGTGAGGGAAGTCATAGCTTCCCCTAATGAGGAGATTCTAGAAGACCATGGCATAATAGAATCTCAAGAACCTTCCCAGATGTCTCCCACAAGATAAATCCAACATGGGCAAGGGAACTTATTCAATATGGAGAGAAGTATGGTGTCGTCGAAGGAACCATGAGACAAGTGAAGAAACCAAATCCATTCTCCAGTTATATGGCTTTGATGTGTGATCTCTTAGAGAAGGAGCCTACCTGCTTTGAAGAATCCATTCAGAAGAAATAATGGGCATGTGCCATGACAGAAGAATGCCAATCCATCATAAATAATGATGTATGAGAATTAGTTCTCAGACCAAAGAACAAGGATGTGGTATCTTCCAAATGGATTTTCAAAATAAAACATGTCGCTGATGTAAGTATTGAGAAATGTGAAGCAAGGTTTGTTGCTCGTGGGTTTTTTCAAAAGGAAGGCTTTGATTATGAAGAGACGTTTTCTCTTGTAGCCAGATACACTTCAATCAGAACCATCATAGCCCTTGCAACTAAGATGAAGTGGAAATTACACCAGATGGACGTGAAAACTGTCTTCTTGAATGGTGTCATTGAAGAAGAAGTCTATATAGAACAACCTCAAGGGTTTGAAGTTGAAGACATGAAGACTCATGTCTGCAAATTGAAGAAGGATCTGTACGGATTGACAGTTTCTTGACAAGCTTGGGCTTTACCAAGAGTAAAGCTGATTCTAACCTTTACTTCAAGGTTATGAATGATGAGCCTGTTATATTGCTGCTGCATGTGGATGACTTATTCTTAACTGGAGAAGAAAATCTCATCACTGAATGTAAGAAGAAGCTCGTTGCAGAATTTGAGATGAAAGACCTTGGCCTAATACACTATTTCTTAGGTCTTGAGGTCTGACGGAGAACAGAGAGGATCTTCTTTCACCAAGGGAAGTATGCAGTTGAAATATGGAAGAGATTTGATATGTTGGAGTGTAAGTCCATGAATACACTGTTAAGCCCTAATATGCCACATTACCCCTTAATTGGGGCATATTATATTAGTAATGTTATTTTATTTATGTTGGCTTTAGGTCATTAGTTGTAATTATACCTCCTAGTCTCCTATATATACCAAGGAGACATTTTTATTTTGAATCATCTTGTACTTGAACATTTAAGTGGGGTAAAAGGTGTTGGACAACTGAGAGGGGGGGGGGTGAATCGGTTGTTACCGTGCTTAAACAATTATGCTTCTTTAAAAAACTTTACAAGGCACTCAATGATGATGACAATCATGCAGGGAAATAAACGTTGACACATTCAACATCAGTCACATATATGAGAAACACAGAGATAGATATTTCCCGAGGAAACCCGTACAGGGTAAAAACCTTTTTTTCCTTTATATGATAAGTAATAGTTACATTCTTTACTTTATCATACATATGAGCACCAACTCATAATGAGGTTACAACCTCAGTTTTGCAAGCTGCTACTTGCTGAGAGCACCAACTCTCTGTTTTCTCTTGTACCCACTAGAAGGAAGCACCAACTCCATGATTTCTCTAGCACCAACTAGAAGGAAGCACCAACTCCTTGTGTTCAAGCACCCACTTGAACCTCCGAGGACACCAGTCCTCCCTAGTGCCTCCCAATCACCCTGAATTATAAATTCTTTGTTACTAAAACTTATTACAACGATATAAAATTATTCAATGGCTTACTAGCCTTGTCGTTGTTCTGTTACATTGCTATGCTCTGTCTGCATCAATGTATTTTGCACACCTCTAGCACTTTATGTTCTTCTGCCTTTTATGCTCTATGCGCCATATCCCTTCAATGCACCATTCCTCGACTGTGCATTTCTGCTCCTGTGCTCTGCCTCCTTGTACACACCTGAATTCTCCTACACAACGACAACGACATATATTTTCTTTGTTCCACATTCTTATAGTCTCTGTTGTCTTTGTGCATGCAATATTTGTAATGCCTCTGCATGCTCACTCTGCGCCAAATTCCTCCACAACTCGAGTGCTCTGTCTGATCATCATCGTGACTCTTCAGCTTCTTTGGTCGTTTACCACTTGTTCAACATCACTGTATGTTGCCTCTCTAGCAGTTTGAGACTCTTCGTCTTCTTTGTGACAGTCGAGCTCACCTTCTCTGTTCTAGTTACAGGCCTCAATGCTCATCCAGCTGTCAATCGCCTCCACGAACATCTTCATCCCTCTTGAAAATTCCCAGTGACTCTTCAAGTCCTCTGGCAGAAACCATCAGTGGTTTCTGGCAGTTACACTGTGTTGTGCTACAGTAGCCCTCCGATCTTGTTCAAAATCACTTGCACCGTTGGATTGATTCCATGGGATCTTGCATTCATTTCGGCATTCGACAATTCGACATTCGTGTGACCATGTGTCTCGACATTCCTAGTCGCGATCCCCGAAAATGAGCTTGGTTGCTCTAGCTCTTTCCTCCATCTCTCGCTGATGTGACTAAGGGTTGTGATCACAACCTTATGCAAAAAGTGCTTTCGCGATTTCGCATTTCGTGAATCTAGAGATGAGGCATCTCGACTCTCCAAGTCGCGATCCCCAAAACCATGAAATGGCATGGGATCAACGGTCATGATCAACACTTGATCTGACGGCTCAGATCATTTCGCGATTTCGCATTTCGCAATTTCAGAATTCTTAATGTTCAGTGTTCTTGTGACTTCAAAGTTTCGATCCGCGAAACTCTGAAATGGAGTCGGATCAACGGTCCAGATCACATCTTGATCTGACGGCTGCGATTATTTCACGATTTCACATATCACGATTTCGGGATTCCTGTGGTTAATGTTCTTTGACATCTCCAACTCTCGATCCGCGAAACTCCGAAATGGAGTGGGATCAACGGTCCAGATCAAACCTTGATCTGACGGCTCAGATCATTTCGCGATTTCGCATATCGCGATTTCGGGAGGTGAAAGGCTGGATCATTTCATACCTTTGACTTTCTAGTCAACGAAATGATGATCTGTGTCCACGTGTCCTCCTCGAAGATGGACGGTCCTCCTGCTTTCGGGATTTTTTAAGCCCGCTTCTCCTAGCACTTTAAAGAACGTGCAGGCTCTCCTGGATCCAACGGTGGTCAGACCCTGCGCTCAGATCTATCCTCCATATATGCGCGCTCCTCTTGCCTACATTGAGATCTGACAACCATCGGGAATTTTGAATTGTTGATCCAATGATCATTGTTGCTTCTCCTCCCCATTATCACTGCGTTGCTGATCATGCTCCTGTACTCAGGCCATCATCGCTGTTGTACTTGCCATCAATGACAAGCATACGCTGCCTGTAAAACATGAAAACAAAAGGAGGTTGCCCCCTCGAAGAGGCTTATTATCTGAAATTGTATCTTTTTCAAGGCGTTGAGTACTTTTTCTGAGGTTTTTCTATGCTATATTGGTATTTGGTTCTTAACATGTGGTATTAGAGCTCAAGGTCTTGGGGTTTCGCTGCTACATCTGAGACACCTTGGAATTTTTTCTATAACTTTTTCTCTACAATGTTTCAGAAGAAACGGCTTGGAGGATATTTAGTAGATGGATCAAGGTACGTTGGGTTCAAAATTCAGCTCCTGAGGCCTTATAATTTCTGAGATACAGCTCGTACAAGATAGGGTTCTAGAATCATCCTGAAATGAGTCATTGCGGAATTTTCGCTATAAAACAATTTTCGTAACGTTTCAGACCCTGAACTTCGGAGGATATTTACAGAAATTAGTAAGGTATCTATGGTAAAACGTTTAGCTTCTGGGTCATCTTAAATTTGTATATACACCCTGTGAAAGATAGGGTATCTGACTAGTCCTATTGACTAGTCTCAATAAGGTGTTCCAGGTAAAACAATCATAACTTCTTCCTAGAGTATCCAAATTGAGTGGGACTGGTTTCATTGGATCGTGGACAGTCTGTAGTATTTCTGGTGCAAGTTTCAGAATTTTATATCAATTATTTTGTGCGGGGCACGCTATACAAGTGATATCTCATGGAAATGACAATAATCGACAAGTTGTGGGGAAGTTACCGTAAATTCCACTTGGCACATCCAATTTTGATCATACCTGTGGCATTGTAGAGAAGAAATATCGGAGAACTACATGAAAGAAAGTTTTATACCCAGAAGGGCTGAAACTTGGGAGATCCAACATAAGAAATATTGTCTAGCAGAACCACCTCAAAATCAAGGTTCAAAAGTGATACTTGGCCAACATGCCACCAAAAAAGGGAACTTCTACACCAACTAAGCCTCCAAAAAATCCTACTTTGACTCTTGATGAAGGTGAAGAAATGCGTAGGGACATAAATGAACTACAAAAGAAGATGGATTCAATGGAAGCTAAGTTGGATACTAAGATGGATTCAATGGAAGCTAAGTTGTATACTAAGATGGATGGTTTAAAAGGGGAGATCATGGAAGTATTGAAAAATTTCGTAGCAGAGAAGACACCTGAAAGTGAAAATGCATCCCATGAAATTCATGATGAGGACACAAGGAAGGTGAATCAAGAATGGAGAAACTCC
>ML790045.1:85695-103668 GCA_009831015.1 Picea engelmannii | reverse complement strand
TTCTAGGTCACTTTGTCCACTTTCCTTATTTTAGGGTTAACCCACTTCTAATTTCTCCATTAAATTTATTATTTAAATAATTTATTTTGTATTCACTTTGAAGTATAGTACACTCATCACTTCACTTTATTATTTACCTTCTAAAATCTCTTAAACCATTTTGACTACTTTGACCTTTTGGGGCTTCTAGATGACATAAGAGGGTCCTCCAACTTCGTAAGGCATAACTCTCAAACCGTGAGGAGTTACGTGACGTTCCACATACCACCAGAAATTGAATGACATGTAACATCCATATAGAATGGTATTAATTGAAAATATATAAAAAATAATACTATTATCCATCAAACAAACTTGGTTCCATTACCCAAACCTGGGTTCTCCAACTTCTCATGGCCATAACTCTCTAATCCTAAGGAGTTATGTGATGTTCCACATACCATCGGAAATGACATGACAATAACTATCCATCTAGGATAGTTTCATGGAAAAATTCATTGACCTTCATCTCATTATTCCACAAATAAGCATGGGTTATCTAACCATACTTCTAGGATAACTCAATCCGCAAAGCATCTTCCCGTGAGGTATTTCACCATAAGGGGACCACTTTGGAGTTCATCCATTTCTACTTATTATCAAACATGACAAGACAATAACGAGTCATCTTTACATAAAAAAAACTTGGGTCCATTACCCAAACCTTTGTGCTACTGAGCTTTCTTCAAGGGTTGATATCAATGACAACCAACTTTAATCAATACACCTTGGGTACCATTTCATACGATCTGTCTTGGAATATCGACATTTGAAGTTCGAAAAGATACATTGATCAGAGTCTGGACCAGGGGTCAAAATTTAGCCCAAAAATCAAAGTGTTCGGAATCGCTTGAAAACGAACAGGTGCATAGGCCTCATCCTCACGAACCCAATGAACTTCCAATGGGTTCAAACGAACATCGGATGCGTGAGATATCGCGTTCTGTTCAATTTGCTAAACATGCAAAAAATTTGTTGGCTGTACACTCTGTATAGTTCGTACAATTGACATGGTAGGGTCGTACCTCACACGTGGAAGATGACGTGTCAGTGCTGAGTTGGTAGATGCTGACATGGAAGGCATTGTTGGTAGGACACGTGGGTGAATAGATTGCTAACATGTGGCATCATTGTGGCAAATGGTATGGTGCCACATGGCCTAGGCGTGGGCTGCCATGTGGCACCTTGGGTTTGGTGTTTAAAAGTTTGTGGGATTCCGCAGGAATCGATCCCACGACCTCCGAGTAGGGTTAACGCCTTGGAAAAGGCAGCCCAACTAGTGCGCCATACGATGGTTCTTAATATATATGTGTGTTAATATATATTTAAACTTGAATGTGTTAAGTTTGGCGCGGGGGTCCGGGTTGGGGCTTAGCCCCAGCCCCTGTTTATACCCATACGATCATGCCATACGAGCCATGGCCATTTAAATGCGCGGGAGTCCAACCAAAAACCATGCGCCCGACATGTGTTGCATCCACATTCAATTTTGAAACGAGGGCCTAAAATCGCGCTAGGACGTGGCCATATGGCCCCCATGTGCCCAACACCTCCTTCCTTTGAAGCCCTAATTCCGCTAATGGTGCAACACTTCAGCACGTTTTGTGGAGATGTGTGCATGTGCTGGGTTTAGGCATGGGAAACACCCAAAATCTAGGTTAGACACACAGGAGGTGTGAATTGGCGAACCAAAGACAACAAGCTTGAAGGAGGAAAATGGCAGGAGGCCTAACTTCTTCATTTTTTGGCCAAATGAGGTGTCGAAAAAGCCCAACTAGGGGTTTTTGGATGTTTTGAATCCATTGGAACAGTTTTCAAAGACATTTGGAGACTTATTTTGTAGTTTTTTCTACTTTGAAGTTTCAGGGAGCTTTAGGGAGCTTAGGGCCACCATTGAAGGAGGCCATGCTGAGATGAGCCCAAGTCCATTTTCAGTGACTAAATAGTCATTATTGACTAATTGTTATGATTTGAACTCATTGGTATAGGTTTAAGAGGAATTTGATGACTTTTATAGGTGTTTTTTCCACAAGGAAGCTCAGGGAAGCTCAAGGCCACCAGTAGAAGAGGTCATGTCCAGATGAGCCATGGTATGTTTTCAGAGTTCTAATAGTCATTTTTGGGGTTTTTATGTATTCTGAACCCAATGGTACAGTCAATAAATCCATTGGAATTGAGCAGTAGCTTGTAAGAGAATCTTTGACAAACTAATCCCAGAGAGCCTAGTCCATTGATGGAGGCTCAAGGAGATGTAGCCCAGTTGGGGGTGAACTCCTTTATCATGTTATCATTGTTGTGAGTTTTTGTTGGTTATTATTTGCTGCACTTTATGTTGTTGTTGTATTCTTTAAGCTAGACATTTAACCTTTTAAAAACCTCACACATAAACACCTAAAATATGCATAAACTTGACACATAAATCCTCTTGCACAACTAAGACATTGAGCAAGGTCCTGAAGTTTATTTTAATGGAGTAGATGGTGCTTGCATAGAAAAACAAGTCAGCCCCCTATTTTCAGATTAGGTGGTATCAAAGCATAGTTTTTCTCATGTGATTTCCATTGATAGCTAGAGATTTAGCTGTTGGTATTATTGTGCAAGTTTTGTGTTGAAGTTTGATATCTTGCAAGGATGGAGGAATCTTCAAACAATGAGAGTTCTCATATATCTTCATTAGCTAAGTTATTTGACAAAGATATGTTGAATGCATTTGTAACCATGAGAGATATGTTGCAAGATATGTGGGAAGATAGGAAGGAGAGCATCGTCCTTCAAGAGCATTTGATGGCCATGAAGGAGGAGAAGCACCATCTTCTTGAAAAGTTGCATGAGATGGAGACTCAGCTCCATGAGGCAAAGGAAACCCTTACCAAGTACATGCATGAACATGAGGTATGTAATGTTGGTTTTTATTCAAATTGCTCTCAAGATGAATGCTTTGGTATTTTTGAAAATCACACTAGAGGAATAGGGTCCAAGTTATTGTTAATAATGGGCTATGAAGGTAGAGGGTTAGACAAGTATGTACACGACATTATTGAGCCTATTGTTGTTGAGGAGAGGCCCAAGTATAGGGGTCTTGGATATGAACAAAAAGATGGATCATATTCCAAAGTTGAGGAGACAAGGGAAAAAAATCCAAGAACAACTTTTGTTGCAAGTTCAATCCCTCAAGCATGCAAACTATGTGTTCAAGATGAATGCAAATGTGAGAAACAAGAGAGTTGTGATAGCCATGTGGACAAGAACATTTTTTTTGGTCTTCAAAAGAGAGCTAGTAACTCTTCAAATTCACCTCCTCAAGAAGGCGATAAGGGTGAATTTTCAAGGACTTTTGTTGCAAGTTCAATTCCTCAAGCATGCAAAGTGTGTGTTCAAGATGAATGGAAATGTGTGAAACAAGAGAGTTGTGACAGCCATGAGGACAAGAACATTGTTGTTGGTCTTAAAAGGAGAGCTGGTAACTCTTCAAATTCACCTCCTCAAGAAGGCGATAAAGGTGAATGTTCAAGGTATATTTCTGCCTATAATTCAGTTGCTTTTGATTATGTTAAGCATGGTAAATTTTCATGTAAAAATGGGAGAAAAAGTCCATGTACATATTGTGGTTTAGATAACCATCATGTTTCAAGATGTTGGAAAATATTGACCACATTCAGGAGACTTTCCAAGCAAAGGAAACTTGAAAAGAAGATGCAAAAGATTTGCACCCACTGCCAGAAGAGGGGTCATCTCATTGACCAATGTTGGACATTGCATCCAACCACTCATCCAAAGCACAAGAAGCAGATGGATAAAGAGACTGGAAAGAATGGAAGAGGGGATTCCATCATCGATGTGAGTCAAGATGATTCACAAGAAGAGGCTTTTCAGTAGAAAAAATCACCATTGACTTGGCTTGGTAAGAAATGGTTAGATTTCTTGAGTAAGTAAGGCTTGCATTTTTCTATTTGTAGATGCACATTTCAGCCTTATGTATTCATTTCTGTTGAAAGTAAGATAAGTTGTAGCAGTTTATCACAACTTGTATGATGCAAGTTTGCATGTGAATGCAATTATTTTGAAGGCATTATTGTTGTTGCACAACTTTGCCAGGAGGATGTAAAAGGTGGGTATGATACTCACTTATTGCAGCCATATATCTTTTTTTGTCTTGTATAAAGCTTGTTTTCAAGATTGATGGTTTTCTTGGTTTGTGACAAGATGTCGCAGGAAAGCGTTTTTGCAGCCATTGTAGAGCGGATTGTGTTGATGCCAAAGAGTTCACAAGAGGGAATTGATTCTCAGTGGGAAGGATGACAGTCTTCCAAGCACAAAGAGAATAGTGGGTTAGCAACAGCTGGAGAACAATGGTTGAAGGACATAGCCAGTTGCAGTGCAAGGCATGTCAAGGTACCCAGGTGATTGCCAAAAATACTTTTCAAGTAGAATCAATTGATAGAACTTGGAAGTAGAAGAGTATTGAAGCTTAGGAAGATAATCATCATCTTTTGTGGGTACAAAATCCTTTCAGTGGGAAGGTGTGATCAGAATCTGGACCAAGGGTCAAAATTTAGCCCCAAAATAAAAGTGTTCGGAATCACTTCAAAATGAACAGGTGGGTAGGCCTCATCCGCACGAACCCAATGCACTTCGAATGGGTTAAAATGAACATCAAATGAGTGAGATATTGTGTTCTGTTCGATTTTCCAAACATGCAAAACATTTGCTGACTGTACAGTCTGTACAGCTGACGTGGCAGGGCCGTACCTCACACGTGGCAAGCATTGTTGGTAGGACACGTGGGCGAATAGATTACTGACACACGACATCATTGTGGCAAATGGTATGGTTCCATGTGGCCCAGGCGTGGCTGCCATGTGGCACCTTGGGTTTGGTGTTTAAAAGTTTGTGGGAGTCCGTAGGAATTGATCCTGTGACCTCCAATCATGGGTAATGCCTTGGAAAAGGAATCCCAACCGGCGCACCATATGATGGTTCTTAATATATATGTGTGTTAATATATATTTAAACTCAAATGTGTTAAGTTTTGGCGTGGGGGTCCGGGATAGGGCTTAGCCCCAACCCCCGTTTATACCCATACGATCATGCCATACAACCCATGGCCATTTAAATGCATAAGATTCCAACCAACGACCATGCGCCCGACACATGTCACATCCACATTCAGTCTTGAAACAAGGGCCTAAAATCGTGCTGGGACGTGGCCATATGCCCCCCATGCACCCAACACCTCCACCCTTTGAGGCCCTAATTCTGCTAATGGTGTGACAATTCGATGCATTTTGTGGAGATATGCACGTGTTCTGGGTTTAGGCATGGGAAACGCCCAGAAGCCAGGTTAGACACACAGGAGGTGCGAATTGGCGAACCAGAGAGAGCAAGGTTGAAGGAGGAAAATGGCAAGAGGCCTAACTTCTTCATTTGTTTGCCAAATGAGGTGCCAAAAAAGCCCAACTAGGGGTTTTTGGATGTTCTGAATCCATTGGAATAGTTTTCAAAGGCATTTGGAGACTTATCTTGCAGGTTTTTCTACTTTGAATTTTCAGGGAGCTCTAGGGAGCTTAGGGCCACCATTGAAGGAGGCCATGCTCAGATGAGCCCAAGTCCATTTTCAGTGACTGAATAGTCATTCTTGAATAATTATTATGATATGAACTCACTGGGATAGGTTTCAGAGGCATTTGAGGAATTTTACAGGTGTTTTTTCCACAAGGAATATCATGGAAGCTCAAGGCCACCAGTAGAAGAGGTCATGCCCGGATGAGCCATGGTCCGTTTTCAGAGTTCTAATAGTTATTTTTGTGGTTTTTATGTATTCTGAACCCAATGGTACAATCATTAAATCCATTGGAGTTGAGAAGCATCTTGTAAAAGAATATTTGACAAACTAATCCCAGAGAGCCTAGTCCATTGATGGAGGCTCAAGGAGATGTAGCCCAGTTGGGGGTGAAATCCTTTATCATGCTATCATTGTTGTGATTTTTTGGTGGTTATTATTTGAACTTTATGTTGTTGTTTTATTATTTAAACCACACATTTAACCTTTTAAAAACCTCACACATAAACACCTAAAAGATGCATAAACTTGACACATAAATCCTCTTGCACAACTGAGACATTGAGCAAGGTCCTGAAGTTTATTTTAATGGAGTAGAGGGTGCTTGCATAGAAAAACAAGTCAGCCCCCTATTTTCAGATCATACATACTAGCCAGAATCCCAAAAACATGTTAACAAAGGGAGTAACCAGAGAGAAATTGAGTTCCTTCTTAGTTTCAGTTGGTCTTCAAGGATGAATGTGAAGATGAGAAACTTGCTAGGTCCAAGGTGGAGTATAGTCCAACAAGTACAAAAACAATGGATTTGTTGTGATTAGTCTCCAAGTGGGATATTGTTGGTCGTGGAGCCTGATTATCTTCCTGATTCAAAGGTTTGTTTCAGCCATGCTTGGACCCCATTCCCTAACAGGGGGGTGTGGGGGGGATTTCCCCCACACAACTATCGCTAGGGGGGTCCATTGGGGGGCGATGGCAATTTTTGTAGCCCCCCTGGTGGGGGATTCGGGGGAAGCACCCCTGAAGTGAAATATTGGGAAAAATTTCCTTGTAAAATATTTTAATTTCATAGTCAATCTGGATCGTTCATTATAAGGTCACAGATCTGACGATAAAAGTTATTTTAGGGATTTTTTCCCTAGAAGTCAACCCTCTTTTATGATGGAATTGTATTGTGGCTATGTATGTGTGTGATTATTGTATTCTAAGAAAGGATACTATGAGAGGAAGAAGATGAAGTTACAGTGGATGAGATGTAGGTTGTATCCCCTCATTTTTCTAGATAATAAAAAGGAAGGGCTTGACAATTTCTCTGGTGGAATTAGCCCACACTGTGTGAACAATGTATATATGTGTCTCTATTGTATTGTGTATCTTCTTTGTTTTATTTTATTTCTCCACGATCCTATTTTTCTAACATGTTGTCATTGATGTGAACCCTTGAATATGAAGTTAACAAGTTGCATGTCAAGGTAAAGGAGTTGTAAACTTAAGTTAACAATCTGCATGTGAGTTTCATGTAAAGTAAATGTAAATAGAAGTTAACAAGTTGCATGCCATCATGAGATCCTATGCGAGTTGCATGTCATCATGAGATCCTCATTAAAACACATATAAGAGACAATTGGAAGATCACTTATGTGTATACTAATTAGCAGATATGAAGCTAATAAGTCGAAGTCAATGAATTTCAGTGAAGGAAGAGCTTTGCAAGAGTCGATCGTATAGAGAAAAGGTTACAGATCTAGGTTCTTTGCGTAAATGCATGGGTTTCAAGAGGAAAAACGGGCACATCCGTGAGCTTCAGTAGGGAAAAGCACGGAAATCCATGAGAACGTAGTGTATGGGACGTAGACCTATGAAGAAAAGTTGTTGAATATCAAAGATCTAAAAGCCAGGACAACTACAAATTAGGGGTATGTCTTCTTATGTATGTTAGGGTGTGTATTATGAAGAAATCAAGGACAATTATGTCTTATTGATTCATAAGCATTTGATTTGGAGAAATCTCTTGTGAATATTGGTATGAGGTATGTGTGGTTGCAGTCTTGATGAAATATTAAAATTAGTAGTAACAAAAGAGGTATCAAATACACCAACAACAACATGTTATCAATTACAACGACAAAGGTCGTGACCGATTGGTCCACATTTACATTTCAGAGTGGTTGGATGGGGAAAGGAAAGGGGGCTATAGCCTCCTTTTGGTTGGACCCAGTAAATTAGGGAGTTGGAGCTTCGTTTAGGTTGAATACTGTAAATAGGGGGTTGGAGCCTCCTTCCAGTTGTAGCTGAAGAAATAGGAAGTTGGTAAAATTCTAGTGTACTATGTCTATGTGATGTTTATGCATTGAATTATGGTGATAATTATATATTGAATGATAATGATCAACTATTGAACATTATTGAAGGTTTTATATTGTGATTAAAAGTACTGATTGTGCCCATAATGATTCACCACCCCTTTCAATATTCCAACAATTAGTATCAGAGCAAGTCCTCCAGGAAGCAGTCTAACCACTGGAAATAGATCATGGGATACGCTAAGATTGGAGCACTAGTGTTTGACGGTTAGAACTATACCTTTTGGAATAAAAGGATGAATACCTTTTTACATGCACAAGGATTTGATGTTTGGAAATCAGTAGTAGATGGGTATAAAGCACCAACCACTCCCCCATTTGATAGAGATGGAAATAAACTCAGCGAAAAAAACACAAATGCTAAAGGCACCATTGTGAACAATCTAGTTGATTCAATATTTGTCAAGGTTATGAATTGTGATAGTAAAAAGTATCTTTGGGATAAACTCTAAAATATTTATGAAGGAGATTACAAAGTTAAGGGAACTAAGATTCAAATATTCAAAGCTAAGTTTGAACAATTGAAGATGAAGGAAGATGAAGACATTGCAACCTACCTTCTACGAGTTGAAAAAATAGTTAACACTATTAAGGGATTGGGAGTAGAAGTTGATGAATCAATGGTTGTTCAAAATGTATTAAGGTCTCTTCCTATGAGATTTTATCATAAAATATCAGCCCTAGAAGAAAGAGAAGGTCTTGGTACATTGAGCATGGAAGAGCTACATGGAATATTTACAGCCTATGAAATGAGAACTAAACTTGAGAACCCAGTCACAAAGGAAGCACCTTTCAATGCATCCAATGATCCAAATGGATATTSGTGGCCACCCACCTCTTTCAACTAGCTCCTCGTGTTCGTTTTTGTTCAACACGTCTTTTTGTACTGCTTTATAATTATGAGTTCTACACTTCTAGGGCATGTTTGAAGCCTCACACATTCTCTAGGTGGATACAGGTGGCCTCTCGCCTAATCCAACTGGCCTATTTTGTATGTTTTCATGTCAGCACATCTTTTTGTACTTTCAAGGTTGTTTTGGGGCCCTAAACATTTTTTTTTTGGCTCGCCATAGTCAGAATGTAGACAAAGTGACATTCTAATGAGGAATGTGTAGTTCTCTGAAATACCTTTCCAACGAGACATCACATGCCTAAAACATAGGTCGTATGCAAAATTTATGACCCTAGGAAGTTGAGGTACCAAATTACACCAACTTACCCATAGGGTCCACATGACTTTTGACGTTTCACCTTCTAGAGTTAGGTTTTTGGATGTCTAGGGTTTTGGAATTCATGAGTAATATGAAAAGGGCCTATGGAGCCTCATTATAATTGATTCTGCTGAGACRKATGCACGTAGCAGCCRCATMTCTTCTCAGAGATAGMTACCACCATTAGAGCAAGTTTCAGTTCTGCAGTTTTACAGTTTCAACCTATTTCATTATTTAATAGAATATATTGTTCACTAAATATTTGTGTTATTCTTCCTATGTTTGTGTTTATGCTATTCAATCTATAATCAGTTCATTCTGCTCCTAAATATAGATCATTGGTATCAGAGTGGTCTGTTCTGTGTTTTTTCATGCATGTCCCCGACAAGGTCTGGGTATAAGAAGTTGGGAATCTAACCAATCGATCCATTACCATATCGGTCGGTTTGAGCTCGACAACAACCCATGGGAGATGAAAAGAAAGATTATGGAGCAGGAGATCCTATTAAAATGTTGCTCAAGGAATCCCTCACATGACAAAGGAACGAAATGATGGACAACTTCGTGTAGATCCTTCGACAGTTTCCCATGGGAGAAGCATCTTCATCAGGTGGCCATGCAACCCCATTCAAGGTACATATAAATTTTTATATTCCATTATTTGAAGGACTCATATATGTGGATGCTGTAGATAAATGGTTAAATCTTCTCGAAGGAAATGTTTCGGTCCACAAATTTTCCGATCGAGAAAAGATCACTTTTGCACTCCTCAAGGTCATTCCCCATGTTAAAGACTGGCGGGATACCTACTCGGAGCAAAGGGCCATGGAAGAATATGCAATTTTTGTGGTGCCCCCTACATGGGATTCCTTCTGAGACTCCATTAAAGAACAATACTACCCTTTTGGAAGCTATGAGGACTAGTGCACCAGATGGACCACCCTATGTCAAGAAAGGGACCAGACAGTACCAGAATTCACCAATATTTTCCATACCCTCTGCACCAAATTGAGTATAAAATATTCTGAACATCATCTGGTGCTCAAATACCATGACTGTTTTCATAGATACATTCAAACAGAAATGGATTTCTTGGAAATCATCTCATTTAGAACATCTTATAGATATGATGTCAAGATGGAGAAAAAATTTAAGAAGAAACGACGAGAGTTTGGATCTGCAAACCCCTCATAACCGAAGCAGGGAAAAGGAAAACCAAACCCACATAGTAGGGGACCAAGTCGCGATGGCCACCCTTAGGATAATCCTTCCAAGTTGCAACACAAGAAGGGAAATGAGAATACGAAGAAGGACATAAAAAAATGGTGTGAGTACCATAAAAGTCCTTGGCACAACACCGATGTATGTCACTCCAAGAAGTCCCTCGTGGTTGAGCTGAAGGCTTTTGAGTCAGAGGCTGATTCTGATTTAGAGTCAAATAGTAAAGGAGGGAAGCGGATTATTGATGTTGAAGCTAGTGCCACGATCGCTACCACCAAAGTCCAACCAAGCGAACTAGAAGAACCATAGGAAGGGGAACACCTCTTTCACTTGTAGATGTGGGTCAAGGGGGCTCTGATTCACTTCATTGTCAACAACGGTAGTCAGAAGAACCTGATTTCAACAAAGGTCTTCAAGCAGCTGAACTTTCCAACGACACCGCACCTGCAACCCTACGCCATCGATTGGCTTCATCAAGGAAGAGATCTTCGTGTTAGCCAACAATGTTGTCTATACTATGACATCAAGCCTTTCAAAGATGAGGTATTGTGTGATATTCCCCCCCTTGAAGTTTGTGATGTTCTTTTAGGACAACCATATTTGTGGAAGCGTCATGCTGTGTATGATTCTAGACCCCGCAGTGTTATTATTACTTTGGGTAGACAATTGTCCAGGATCCCAAAGGTGGCAATGCCTACCTCTATTTCTTTAATCCCTAATAAGAAATGCAGTAAGTTCATTTCACATAACGGGAAGTTCATCTTCTTTGTGATCCATTCTCATCGTAAGAAGAAGGTTACCGCCACATCCATGGCCTCTACACAACATCTCTCTTTATAGCAGAAGCAAGTGGACGGGATCATGGAAGAATACATATACATCTTCGTCTCACCTATAGGGTTACCGACACACTACCAAGTTAAGCATCCAAATTGATATGACCCTCGACGCACCTCTACCTAATGGACTAGTCTATCGACGCTCGATGATGGAGAATGATGAAATCAGGCATCAGATCCAAGAGTTTCTTCAAAAGGGGCACATTAGACCCAACTCCTCCTCTTGCAGAAGCTTGATTGTACTGGTGCAGAAGAACGATGGGACTTGGTAACTCTGCATTGATTACATAGCCTTAAACAAAATCACAGTCAGGAACCGCTATCCCATTCCCAGGATTGATGACCTTCTTGACCAACTCAAGGGGGGAATTTTATTCAACAAGATTAACCTGAAGTCTGGCTACCACCAGGTTCCCATCAAACCAACGAATGTCTGGAAGACAACATTCAAGTCTAAGGAAGGTCTCTACGAATGGCTAGTCATGCCCTTTGGCTTAACCAATGCGCCAACCACTTTCATGAGGTTGATGGAATATGTAATGAGACCCTTCACCAAATCCTTTGTGGTAGTCTATTTGGATGAAATCCTCATCTTCAACAGAATGTGGGAGGATCACATGCAACATATTCAAAAGGTTTTGAGCACTCTGCGGTAGCACAAGATTTATGCCAACTTGAAAAAATTCTCTTTTTGCATGAATAGGGTCCAATACCTAGGATACATTATTGATGAGCATGAGGTACATGTTGATCCAGCTAAGATCCAAGTCATATGTGACTGGCCAACCTCGACCACACTGACCAAGCTTCATATCTTTTTAGGACTCACCAATTTTTACCAACAATTCGAGTTGGGATTCTCCCATATTTCCTGGGCCCTCAACCAGGTGACCAAGGGAGTCGGTAGGGCCAAGTTTGTGTGGGGGAAGGAGCAAAAATGAGCATTCAAATATCTGAAACATCATTTGTGATCATCTCCAATACTCTCCTTTCCCGATCTACACCAACCATTCAATATTGAGATTGATGAATCTGACTATGCTGTGGGCACAAATCTCACTCAACACGGGCATCCGATGGCATACCATAGTGAGACACTCTTCGATATTATCCGTAAATACCCCACCTACAACAAGGAAATTTATTCTATTGTACAAACTTGCAATCAATGGAAACATTACATTCTTGAGATAGAGACGATCATACACACTGATCACAAGCCTCTGCAGTTCATACAAGCACAAGGTAAATTGCAGAATGACCGCCATCAGAAGTGGTCCACCTACCTGCAGTAGTTCCATATCAACATCAACTATAAGACATGTATCTCCAATCATGTCGCTAACTGCCTCAGTCGACCTCCTGTGGTTGCACTTACCAATGTGCTCCATTCCTGTGGACATGAAACATCAGAGTGACCCAACTTTACCAACAATATCCAGACTTCGCCACCACATACCAAATCTTGGGTACAGGCACTGCTGTCACTTATTTTCACATTCAATATGGACTCTTATGACACCCAGACCATCTATGTGTTCCTACAAGTGAGCGTGAAAAGATGATTTGGGAAGCCCACTACAGTCGGGTGGCAGGACATTTTGGCGTAGAGAAAATTGTGGCCATCCTTCAGAAACACTTTTATTGGGAAAAAATTTGACTGGATGTCAACAAGTATATCATATATTGCATTTCCTGTGCCATTGCCAAGCCGGCCATAAAGAATAAATGATTATACACCCCTCTTCCTATTCCTGAGAAGCCATGGGAGTCTATCTCCATGGATTACATGTCTGGTTTTCCATCCACCAAGCACGTAAATGACTGCGTGTTTGTGGTCGTTGATCGGTTTTCGAAGATGGCCATCCTCACAGCCTGTAAGAAGACTGTCACAGTGGCCTATATTGCCAATCTCTTCTTAAAATGAGTTTGGGTTCACTTTGGGATACCATAGACCATCATCTCTGACTGAGACAACAGTTTCCTCAACACATTTTGGTCGAGTCTCAGGTCTCTATTGGACACCAAGCTCACAAAATGCACTTATTTCCACCCCCAAACCGATGGCCAAACCGATGGCCAAACCGAGGTCGTCAATCGGATGATTTTGTACATCTTGTGCATGTACAATTCTAAGCATCCCCGTACATGGGACGAAAGTCTCCCATATGTCCAACATAGTTACAAAAGGGCTCTCCATAGTTCCACCGTCCATAGTCCATTTCAGGTGGGTCTGGGATTCAAACCCTTGGGACCCATTGATGTTGCACTTCCTCTTGCCACCACAGAGAAATAATCTTCCCCTGATTAGTCTGTGGTCGACAAAGCCACCAGATCCATTGAGAATATTCAACACATCCGCCAACAGGTCCAAGAGATTTTGCAGAAATCCAATGCTAAGTACAAGCAATGCCATGATAAACACATGGTACCACACCAGTTTCAAGTTGGTGACAAAGTATGGTTACATTTGTAGAAGGAGCATCTCACTGGGCCCCATCGGAAGCTTCGACCATTTCGTTATGGGCCTTACACTATCACCAATACTATGGGTAGCAATGATTTTGAGCTCAACACTCCACCCTTCCTTGGTCTACATCCAATATTCAATGTGGACCTCCTTCGGCCATATTTTCCACCATTACTGGACACCTCTAAGATCATCAAACAACTGACACCAAAAGATCTCAAACCTGACTTCATGGAATAAGAATCCACCGATCAGATAGTGGACACACAGGTCAAGGGAACTCGCCAGCAACAAATCCAACTTTATCGGGTTGTCAAGGTAGGACAACTCCTACACCAAGGCAAGTGGCTCACCTAGGGACAAATCCAGTATAAGTTTCCTTACTTGATGGGGGAAATCAATGCAATGGAGACCATTTTTTCCTAAGGGGGGAGGATTGATTCATATGGATATTGGTGGCCACCCACCTATTCCAACTGGCTCCTCGTGTTTGTTTTTGTTCGACACGTCTTTCTGTACTACTTTATAATTATGAGTTATACACTTATCAGGATGTATGGAGCCTCACACATTCTCTAGGTAGATATAGATGGCCTCTCGCCTAATCCAAATGGCCTATTTTGTATGTTTTCATGTCAACACATCTTGTTGTACTTTCAAGGCTATTTTGGGGCCTAAAAATTGTTTTTTTGGCTTCCCACAATCAGACTATAGACAATGTCAGAGTTTGATGGAGAAATGTGGAGCTCTCTGAAATATCTTTCCAACGGGCTATCATGCACCTACAATGGAGGTCGTATGCAAAATTTATGACCCTAGGAAGTTGAGGTACCAAATTACACCAACTTAGCCATAGGGCCCACATGACTTTTGGTGTTTCACCTTCTAGGGTTAGGTTTTTGGATGTCTAGGGTTTTGGAATTCATGAGTAAAGGGCCTATGGAGCCTCATTGTAATCGATTCTTCACAAAAGGATGTGCGTAGCAGCCACATCTGTTCTCAAAGATAACTACCATCATTCGAACAAGTTTCAGTTCTGCGGTTTTACAGTTTCAACCTATTTCATTATTTAATAGAAGATATTGTTCATTGAATATTTGTGTTATTATTCCTATCTCTATGATTATGGTATTGAGTCTGTAACCAATTCGTTTCGCTCCTAAATCCGGATCATCCAAGAAGAAAAATAAGAAGAAAAAACAAAAGTCAAAACCAAGTTGCAGCTGTAGTGATGATTCATATGCAGATAAAAAGATGGCTAACTTCGTAAGGAAATTAAAGAAAGGAACCAACAAGTATAAAGGTATGATTCCAATGAAATGTCTTAATTGTGGTGGTATTGGTCATTTTGCTTCTAAATGTCCTCATAAGAATAAATATAGTGATGAAGAAGAATCTTCTAAAAGGGAAAATAAATATCAAAAGGGAAACAACAAAAGAAATAAAAGGAAATTCTTCAAGAAACGTTTCTACTCAAAGGAAGATAGTTCCTCATCAGACGAGGAAGATAATGATAGTGACAATGATTCATAGAGAGTACTCTTCATGTTAGTATAATATAATCCTGAATAATAACGTGAATTCGATCTTAGAGTAGAACTAATCAATTCATTAGAGGAACATAGGAAAGAAAGAAAAACAAGTCACTCAAGGAAGAGTTAAAAATGAAAGAGGGATATCAGAATTCCAATTCTGAAGAAATCAAGCAGATGATCATGAGTTTAAAAATTCAAATAGAAGAAGACAAAAGAATTGAGGAAGTAATTAGAAGTCGGTTAGAAGAAAAGGATAAATCGATTGGAATCTTGGAAGAAAAAATAACCTCTTTAAGGAAAGATATTTAGAAGAAAGATATGCAGCAGAAGGGAACCAAAATATTGGATCAAATCATCAACAATCAAAGACCATCAAATGACAGATCCAAACTAGGATACAATCAATTGTAAAATGAGAAAGGATTGATCTCCAAGATAACAAAACATGAAGTAGAACAAAGAAGCCATGCAAATATTGTCAGAGGTTCTATCAAGAAGGAAGAATGCAAGCCCCCAAAGAAGAACATTCCATAAATAAAGAATACTTAAGAAGAAAAATTCAGAAGGAGTGCATCTCAAATAAGATCATCCAATCTCATGCATCAAAGGTTCTTTTATGGTCATTGTTTTAATTGTGCTAATTTTGGACATAGATCTGTAAAATGTAGAGCCTATGCCTAGAACCAAAGAAACTATGCAGGGTACTTAAATAATAGTTATCCCAGAAAATATTATGAAGCATAAAATAGAAACCAATTTTTTTTTGGCTTATTGAGAAATGAAGTAGAATGCTACAAATGCAACAATTTTGGACACATAGAGAAGAATTATAGATTGACTATTCCACCCAGGGAACCAAAGCAGAGAATTAACAATCATATATCGTAACCACAAGAGATATGGAAAAGAAAGCATAATCAATGCTCACTTTCTCTACAAGGCCAAACCAATTGGTATGTTGGCAATGGTTGTTTAAATTATATGACAGATGACAGGAACACGTTTCTAACTCTGATGAAAGAAAGAGATTGATCAATTTCATTTGGAAATAATAATTCAACTAAAATTATAGGTAGAGGCAGAGTTAATCTTGGAAGTAAAGATGCCATGGAAGAAAATGTTCTATTGGTCAAATATATGAAACACAATATACTGAGTGTAGGTCAAATGTGCGATGAAGGACACACACTTCAGTTCGAATCAGAGAAATGTGAAATTAGAAAAGAAGGATCATGTAGGTTAGTGGTGACAATGATAAGGACTCCGAATAACATATATGTTTTGAGTGAAATTGGAAAATAAAGTTGTTTGTTAGGAAAGGAAAATGAAATTTGGATCTGGAACAAATGAATGGGTATTTAGAAAAAATATTAAAGAGGATGGACATGTAACTAGGAAAAAAACAAGGTTAGTATGTAAGGGATATGCTCAAGTTGAAGAAATAGATTTTGAATAAATTTTTCCCCAATTTCCAGATTGGAAGCAGTCAGAATGATCTTGGCTAATGCATGTTCTAATAAAATCAAAGTATATCATATGGATGTAAAATAAGCC
This sequence comes from Picea engelmannii, assembly GCA_009831015.1. Classification (NCBI taxonomy): domain Eukaryota; kingdom Viridiplantae; phylum Streptophyta; class Pinopsida; order Pinales; family Pinaceae; genus Picea; species Picea engelmannii. The sequence goes on along the minus strand of ML790045.1, from coordinate 86,879 downwards.
TTCCTAAATGAATAACTAGAAGAAGAAGTCTACAACGAACAACCATAAGGATTTATACTGTCAGAAAAGGAAGATTTTGTTTGCAGATTGAAGAAGGCCCTATATGGACTCAAACAAGCCCCCAAACCATAGTATTCAAGATTGGATAGGTATCTACAACAACAAGGGTTCAAGAAAGGAAATGCAGACAACAATCTCTACATAAAGGTAAATCAAGGTAGTATATCGATAATTGAAGCTTATTTTGATGACATTATTTTAGGAAGTGATGATGATAGGACAAGTAAAATTTTTTCTAAAGACATGCAAAATGAATTCAAAATATCATTACTTGGTGACTTGTTTTTATTTTTGGGACTTTTCATATGTTTGCAAGATAAAGGTATTTTCATATCCCATACCAAGTATATAAAATAAATGATAAATAATTTTGGAAGGATAGATTGCAAGCCCACAAGTACTCCCATGCACACTAGTTCAAAATTGAGCAAAGATGATAAATCCAAGGATGCAGATCAAAGACTCTACATATCAATGGTTGGAATTTTACTCTATGTGACAACATTGAGACCGAATGTGATGCAAGCAGTTGGACATGTTGCAATATTCCAATCAACAATGAAGGAAACAAATGTTATGATAGTATGCAAATTTAAGAAGTGATGTTGGGGTTTATATGTGGACCCATACAATGTTAAAGATTAAACACCGAGGACAATGTTATGATTCTTAGACTGGATTTACACAATGAGATATTCATTGCAATAGATATTTAATAAGAAAAAATTCAAAATTAAATCTTTTGTTATCTTCAATAATATGATCCATATGTAGATTGCAAGAGATTATTGTTCAACATATAGTAAAATCAATAAGAAATTAATATATCCATGACCTTGTATTTGCAACTATTTGATTGGTATATATTGTTAATGAATAAATAATACGTATACCTATTTTTTTTTAATTAATTGGGAAGGCCCACAAGCCTTGAGGGTTGAAACCTATGCTCTGATACCATTTGTAATGGACCAATTTACTAAAGAAAAATACAAGAAAACATTTACCCATGTAATAGTTGGATCTACTAAAGGAAATAAAAAATTTACCATAAAATTATCCAAACAACTATTGTTCCTTCAATGAAATTCTTATTGAGAGGAAAATACATAGGTAAGGAACTT
>ML790044.1:221609-234856 GCA_009831015.1 Picea engelmannii | reverse complement strand
TACCACCATCTAGCTATGTACTCATAAGCAATCTCTCTATATTGTTTCTTCCAATGGTCATCTAAGGTTGGCTGAAATTGAGTGGGTTGAACTTGAGAAACATTGGCATTGTCAAAGCCAGAAGTGGGGGGAGGTGTGAAATAACTTTGGATGGTATTCCTCTTTTTACTTTTAGGCAGATGCATGGTATTTTCACTTTCAAGGGGAGGAGGAACATAATGAAAGGGGTCTCTATTTCTAACACCAGTAGAATGAATAGATGGAAAGTCCTCATAATCAAAAGTGGGGTTGGCTGCCTTCATTGCCCTCTTCCTCCCTATTTCAGCTTGTATAGCTTTTTCGCTAGCATTTTCTTCTTGGTAGTCATTAAGTACTTTTTCATCTCTTCTCTAATAGGCCCAATAACATCCAATGGTGCCTCACATGATTTAACTTGGCCTCTAACACCAACCAAGTGTTCTTTCAACCTATGAATGCCACCCCCCCCCCTTGATGCATTTTTGACAATACTTGCAATACATTAGACCTTCAATCACCTTAGCATGAACCCATGCGGCATCTTTAGTTTTTGGGGCCATTGTAAATTTGTAAATGCAAACTCAAAAGCTAAATCAAAGGTGGAATTTGCACAATGCAAGCAATCTGAAAATGCAAAGAAGGCACCTTGTCTTAGACTCTTACTAAGTTTCAAACTTTCGAACATTCAACAATCAAGATGGAAAAAAAATGAGTGGAAAATTTTCAACATACCTCTAGAGTCTAATCCAACTCCTCCAAACTTGAAGATGAACTATAGCCTCCTAGTTGAGATGCCAAATCCACCACAAACTGCCCAAAACACTTGCCCAATAAGCTCCTCAATGCTGCTCTTCAAGAATCAATGCTGCTCCAAAACCCAAACGCTCCCAAATGATGAATGAGAGAGGTGTGAGGCACTTAGAGGGGAGTGATAGGGTTATATAGGTTGTTGTTGGGGTTTAGAGGAGATTAGGATTATCATTTAGCAAAAAAAAATATGTATTTGAAGTCCGCGGGCCCGCTTAAGGAAGACCGAACCAAACCGGTCGGTTTATGACGGAAGCGACAGGTTTGGTACCGAACCGGCCGGTTTGGTACCAAACCCGTCGGTTCCGTCATAAACAGGTCGACCAGTTCAGTTTTTGTTCCGGTTCGAATCGATCACTCAGCTAACCGGTCAAACCGGTCGGTTCCGGTTCCGGCTTGACCGGTTTTTAAAACAAGGGTGTGGACTAGTAGGGGGGGATGTAGACTTCATCCTGACGTGCCTCAAATGGTCAGATGAAGGAACCAAGATATTGGTTTCACGAGGAAACCTCGACATGTCTTGTGAGACATTGGTTCCATGAGGGAACCTCGATATGTCTTAGACATGTGTTTCACGAGGAAACCACAAGATGTCTAGTATGGACACAATTCATGAGTGAAACCTAAGGTTGGACACTTCAAGATATTTGGGTGTCCAGTATACATTCATGTACCCAAGGAGAAAAGGACCAAGCTAGACCCTTAAGGCAAAAAGGGTACATTTGTGGGGTACAGTGAGTCTTCAAAGGCATACCAGATCTACATCCCTAGTCAAAGACAGATTGTGGTGAGCAGAGATGTTACTTTTGAGGAGTAGGTAGCCTTCAGGAGATCTAGAAGATCTCACATGGAGATTGATAGTGAGAGACGGAAAGAGATGGTGCCTTCTCCCCCTCACCCTCCAGCAGTTCAGAGGGAGACAGTTAAGCCTATTGATCAAATTGATCCCATTGATCCTGTAGCTCCAGTTGATGTTCCCAGAGATATTGCAGTAGGTCGAAAGAGCCTGCATGGGCTCGTCAAGACTCTGCAGGAGGCAGAAGGACATGCAGCTCCTCATGGTACCTTCCGAGAGAGCAAGAGACCTCAGAGATATTCGTGCTATGCCACGGCTATGAGCCACATCATTGATTCTTAGTCTTCCTATTATGAGGAGGCATCTAGTCGGCCAATATGGAGAGATGCCATGATGGAGGAGTAACAGTCCATCATGAAGAATGATGTGTGGGATATTGTTCTGAGACCTGAGGGGAAGTTTGGAGTGACTTCCAAGTGGATCTATAAGATAAAACACACAGCTGACGGGAGCATCAAGAAGCATAAAGCGAGATTTGTTGCTAGAGGATTCTCTCAGGTGGAGGGAATAGATTATGAGGAGACATTTGCTCCTGTTGCTCGATACACTTCTTTCTGGATGATTATTGCCCTTGCAACATCCATGGGTTGGAGACTACATCAGATGGATGTGAAGACAGCCTTTCTCAATGGAGAGATTGAGGAAGAAGTATACATCGAACAGCCAGATGGTTTCGTGATACATGAGAAGGAGTCTCGTGTGTGCAGGTTGAAGAAGGCCATGTATGGACCCAAGCAGGCACCTCGAGCTTGGTATGCGAGGATTGATGGACACCTGATGAGTTTGGGCTTCAGCAAAAGTGTTGTTGATCCCAACCTGTACTACAAAATTGTTAATAGTGAGTCCCTGATTTTGGTCCTCTATGTTGATGATTTATTCCTCACCGGTACAGAGGGCCTTATTGTTGAATGCAAGTATGCATTGGCCGCTGAGTTTGAGATGAAGGACCTTGGTATGATGCACTACTTCTTGGAACTAGAGGTGTGGCAAAGAACTAATGAGATCTTCCTGAGTTAGGGGAAGTACACAGTTGAGATATTGAAGAAGTTTGGGATGTTGAACTGTCAGCCCATGGCTACACCAATGGTGACGAATCTGAAGAAACTAACTGTGTCTTCTTTCGATTCCGACGAGATTGATCCAACCCTGTACAGACAATTGATTGGATCATTGATGTATCTGGGTAACACCAGACCAGATATTTTCTATGTAGTGAGTGCATTTAGCCAGTTTATGAGTCAATCGAGACAGACACACTGGATTGTTGCGAAGCGTGTGTTGAGATACCTGCGAGGCACAGTTGGACATGGTCTTGGATATACTTCCAGTATTGACATGAGATTGCAAGGATATACTAACTTTGAATGGGCAAGGAGCACAGTGGACAAGAAGAGCACCTCCGGGTGTTGCTTCGCTTTGAGATCTGCCATGGTTTCTTGGGGTAGTAGAAAACAGACTTTTGTGGATTTGAGCACCGCAAAAGTAGAGTACTTTGCATTGAGTGTGGCAGTCCGCGAAACAGTGTGGCTTCGCAAGCTCCTTGCAGATTTATTTGGCCATGTGCTGGATTACACCGTTATTCATTATGATAACCAGAGTTGTGTGAAGCTCTCAGAGAATCCAGTGTTTCATGACAAATCAAGTACCATTACATCCGATACATGGTGTAGAAGAAGGCAGTACTGGTGCAGTACCTTCCTACAGATGAGCAGGTTGTTGATGTTCTTACCAAACCCCTTACCAGGACGAAGTTCGAGTACTTTTTCGTCCTGTACTTTCGTGACAAACTTGGCGTGGCAGAGAATGCCTCCCTCGCTAAGAGGGAGTGTTGATGTTTGTAGCTTCCTGAGACATTCTCCAGATCGTACTCCTCTGTGACTGAGTTGAGTTGATCTGTGAGGACACTTAACTGAGAAGGGATAAGTGGGTTTGGCTTATACCCCAACGTCCCTTGTGGAGAGCACATGAGGACATGTCAAGGGAGTTGACCTTGATGTCACACACTATGGGGAGTTGACCCTAGTGTTTCTAGAGGGAGTAGCATCTAGAAGTCCACATCGGAGTGCCATGTGTGACAGACCTTTTGCTACTATGGTGGTTGTGTACCATTGGCGGAGACTGTGTGTCTCTAGACAATAATTGTGTACTACTATGGAAAGATACCTCACTAGCTAAGAAAGAGTGTTGATGTTTCAGCATCAGGTGGACCTTCTCCTAGATTGGGCTGCAGACCAAGGGAGATAGGATACATTTATCACAAAGGTGTACTTGTGGTTAATGGGCCCAAGCATAGTCCTTCCTTGATCATGACAAGGAATAATATGGACTCAAGGTGCTTTCCACGCATCAGTTAGTATCAGGCTGACATTCACTCACACGGGTGTACCTGTGGTGAACAACCCTGATGTAGTCTTTGTCGTAGTCATGGTGATTTGACAAGGAATGATAAAGACTCAAGATGCTAGATGTTATCACATGCGGACCCAGAGTGAGCCCGATCTCAGAGAAAGTCAATTGGCTCAGAGGGAGAGTCGTAGAAGGAGTTTCTCCTCGGTTTAGGTAGGAGAGAGACATCTCCCAAGACTGACAGACAAGTGTCATGAGTCTAGGGCGAAGTTTGTATACTTCAAGATAAGTTTGGCATGATGCAAAATGTCTCCCTCGTTGAGAGGAAGTGTCAACGTTTGGACAACATCGGGAAGACATTATCCTAGATTAATAATTAATAATATAATTATTGATTATTAAATAATATATATTATAAGTAAATGATAATAATAAATAGTTATTGATTATCCAAGGGACGCATCCCTTCATGGATGGTCACCATATGTTCTCTATATATGGAACACTCATCATTGTAATAATATATCAAAGATCACATATCATCTCATATGAAAAATAAACAATAGGCAGATGTAGAAAATCAACAATAGGCAGATGTAGAGGACTTTTGTCCCGTGTTCCCTATGCCAGTATCGTTGGTAGTTTGATGTATGTTGTGGTATGTACTAGACCAAACATTGCCCATGCAATGGAATTTTGAGCAGATATATATCAAAACCAGAGAAAAAGCAGTGGACAGCGTTAAAGAGGGTCTTGAGGTGTTCGTGTGGCACTACAAATTATGCAATCTGCTACCAAGGAAGACTTGTACCAGACTGAGTAATAAATGAACAGGGCTATGTTGATGTAGACTGGGTTGGAGATCTTCATAACAAAAGATACAAAAAAGTGTTATGTGTTTAATCTATTTATGAGCAAGAGACAAGCTGTAGTTGCACTTTCAACTACAAAAGTTGAATACATGGTAGCCATTCATGTAAGTAAGGAAGTTGTATGGTTGCCAAGATTGTGTTCAAGTATTGGGTTTGTAAAAAAAGTTGTAAGGTTAGATTGCAATAGTCAGGGTGCAATCTTTCTGGCAAAGAACCCTACATATCATTCTAAGACAAAGCATATGGATGTCTGGTACCCCTTTGTGAGAGACATGGTTGAAGACAAGAAGATATTGCTAGAGAAGGTTGACACCTTGAAGAATGTTGTAGACTCATTAACGAAGTCTATTAGTATTGAAAAGTTCTATAGGTGTAGAGAAGTAAAGGGCATTGCTGCCCTAAACTTGTGACCTTATAAATCCTGGGACCCCTGTTTTGCAAAGAAAACCAGTGGGAGAATGTTGGAGATGTGTTATATTCTTTGCATGTGGACTACAACAAGTGCAAATCCAATATCCGCACTAGTGGGAGGGCCTTAGTGCCCCCCCCCCCCTCTGGTTGACTGGAACAGTTTATGGGGAGAGGTAGTAGCCTCAAACTGTCGAGGTTTAGGGCAGCGCCCTGAAATTTTTTCAAGGTCCATCTTTGGTCTGTCTTTGCCCTATTTTTGTGCTTTTTGGGCCAAGGGTTTTTTATCCCATTGTAATCTAATCCCAGTTAAGGGATTAGGGTTGTAATCTAATTCGGGTTAACAGATTAGTGTTTTGGATGTTGCAGAATACCTAAATATGGTATTGTGAACGGTCAAGTTAATACAATGAAGAAGATGGAGGTGCGGCTCTAAGTTAGGCTAGTTTTTTCGGTTAAGGGTTTCTAGGGTAAATCTTTGTGTACCGTGTGTGTGCCATTGTGGTTATTTCTGTTTTACTTAAAAAATTGTATGCTTCACTTGCATAGGTTTAAAGCTTATAACCATACCCCTACCATATTGCACATACAATGTGACCTTGGTCAAACTTATGCTGATAACATTCATAAATAGGCAAATCAAGATCACAAGACTGTAAATAGTAGGTTCAAACATGAGATAGTGAAAGAAAGAGAGAATGAGATAGACCTGTGCACGAGCAATATAAAACTTCAAGCGATTCATTTCACTTGCAATTCGTTCCAAAAGCATGCTTCGAGTTTCCTCAAGATTTGCACCATTCTCGGAGATCTCTGCCATGGTACCATTGCTAAAGGAACTCTTGCTGGCTGGCTCAATTTGAGAAATGGGTCCTTCCTCAGGCATGCTTTGCAATTCCACCATCAGTTTCTCTACCTGCACAGTTCTTTTGATAAAAAATTAGTTCTAGAATTCAAACAACATTATGTTAAGTTTATAAACTTTAACCCATTAAAGTGAAGATAAAATTGTGTTCAATTCTGGTGTTTTAAAACTCTAGCAAGAATTCTAAGTAACAGCCACTATAAAATAAAACTGGCTTTAATCAAATTCTAAACCTCCCATTTGCATTCTCACTAAGATGGTCACATACCTGATTTGCATTTATTATTCTCATTGAGAAATAGGGCGTAAATAACCTACTGAGAATATGACATGGTACAGATTTTGCTACCTCAATGTCAAAACTAAAGTGAAAGGCTGACAGATCCAGTGCTACCAATAATTGCAGAAATCAAAGGTATGTGATCATATAAGTTAATTTTCAATGGACAGTGTAAATTAATATTTAAAAAAAGCATTATCACAGAGATGAATCAAATCATGAGTGAACATTTAAATAGAGAACATTCTGAAAGGCCAGTGCTCAATTTTTGAATCAATGGCTCAAAAATAATGTGCACAAGCACACTAAAACAAAAGTTTAAACTTCAGACAGATAATGTGCACAAGCGACCTTAGGAAGTAATACTGGAATCATGTCCCAGCAATTTACATAATGGCTCCCTCATCGTGTTCCAATTTAGAAAAGCAACGTAGGTCTTGATTCTTATGGGTGCTCTTGACTTTGAGAAAGTTCTAAAAAAAGCAAAGTAAAAGGACTTGAAGCAAGTACTGGTGATGCTCACTGATTCTATTCCACTTGCTAGCGAAACAAGTCACTCAGCCAAAACTTGGTTTGGCTTGGTCAAATCCAGTCAAATTCATGGATGCCTGGCAAGCTTGCATGAGACTTGTACAGACTTGCAAGTCTCACAAAACTTGCTGTTGAACTTGTCATTGAAACTGACCAGTGAAAGTTCATTTATATTTTCATTATTCATCTGTTGTTTTCTTCTTTGTTGGAAATTCTCAAGATTTTGAAACGTCTTTCAGTGTTCTCCACTGGATTTACAGCTGATCTGGACCATTGGAAAGAAGATTTAAAGGGTTCTACAGTGGATTTTCAGCTCTGTTCAACTGTTTCAAGGGTTTGAAGTTCAATGCAGTGAATATTGAGCTGATATTGGAGAGAACAGACGAAGTTTACATTGCAGGTTGACTCTCCTCTAAATGTAGATTTTTCTCAAAGATTTGAGCACTTTTGAATTTCTTTTGGCAAAACAAGGGCTTTCCAATGGGATGTTTCTTCATCAACTAGCTGCTTCAGCAGATCAAAAGGGCATTGAAGAAGGAATTTGAGGATTCACTCCCCCACTCCTTTATAAAAAGACAACCACTTTTTCTCCCCTAAATCCTTCAAAACCATAAAGAATAGTCAAGGAAAGGGATTCTGTCTGGGGCCTGGGCACATTGCAAGGGCTTGGGAAATGGCAAAGTCCAATACAATTTCTGCAATAAACAAAGTGGGGGAATAAACCATCTCAAATACTACCTTGGAAAAATTACCAGCCATGACCCCCCCAAAGGTTCCTATGGACCTTAAAGAGCAAGTTACGGCTCACTTAGAGTAAATCTCTGCCACTAAAAGTAAAAGACAAAAAATAAAGTTGAAATAGGACAACAATCTACTAAGCCACCATCTTCAGCTGTTGAGACTCTTGAGAGCAATACTACTGCTGCTACTGGCGATGCCAATGGTGGTGCTACTCTTTCCCAAACTAATTCTAGAAGTTGTCACCCCTCCAACCGCAAGCAAAAACATTTTTCACTCTATGAACCCAACCCAGACCTCAACCAACCTTAGAACGGATGAAATGGAGAAACATTGTTTATGAGGCTGTTGAGAAAGCTATAGGTACCTTTTCAGTTCTATTCAGACCTAAACTTTAATCTTGCTAGATCTCCATATTAGCATGCCATGATTGACACTATTGTTGTATGTGGCTTGGGTTTCAAAGCCCCTAAATTAAACTCTCTGAGGGGTAACATCTAAAATTCTGTTGTTTAAGGTGTTGAGAAAGAAAAGAAGAGTGTGACTTTCAGATATCATGACACTGCCTAATCCATCTTGTTTTGTGATCTTGAAGGGTCCACTTTCAATTAAGATAATCAACAATGGGATAATGTGGTCAAATCTTAGAATAAATCCATAAGACTAATTTCCAATCTTTCCAAATAGGTCCATGAGCCTCCAAGTTTAAATTAAACAAGTTGTCACATGGAATTATCTGAAAAAAGTGTTTTGAATGCATATCTCTCTACAACCTGGAGCCTATAAATAATGAGACTAGTTGAGGATTCTCCAAGATAGCCATTACCTGATTCCCTGTCTCACAAATCTCCTGATATGTGAAAAGCTTTCATCACCATTTATTTACCAGTGAAAGGCTTAATCCAGTGGGAACATCCAAATTGATCGCGCCATGAAATCCCAATTGTCGTGATAATCTCCAATGTCCCAATGCAACTCTCTTGATACCAACTGCCAAACCTACCAGATACTTTTGAAAATTAATCAAATAGGAATTTTGATCGCACCAATGATGTCCCAAATGCCATAGGAGTCTAGCATGCCATGAAATGGATAATGTTAAAATTTCAGTACATGGTGATCAGACCTGCAATTATTATAATAATAATAATAATCTATTTTTAAGGTCACAGCCAAGCCAGACACCAAATTGGTGTATGAGACCCCCTCCACCCAGCGATTTTACTGGTAAAGTCTACGGAGGTATACATACCCTACCCCCTCTGGATTTGAACTTGTGACCTCTTTAGGAGGAAACACATGTTCTTAACCATTAAACCTACAAGACTAAAAAAAACTTGAGGAACTCTAAAAACTACTTTGTGTTGAGCCAGGATATCATACCTGAACACAAACTGAAACAGACCCTAAAGTACTCTTCCTGCCACCTGCATCTCTAGCCCAGTCAAAATCCACAAAATCATGCAGCATCAAATCATCACCTCCTACATACCTCAGACCATGAGGCACTGTGCCCTTCAAGCAACAGAGCACATGCTTTGCAACAACCCAATGAATCTGCCACAAATCAACCATTTATTGGCTCTGTTATCCCCCACTTTTAGGGATAACTAGGAGATCATGTCTCGAGGCCCATAGGTCCTAGACATGGAGTACTGAGAGCAGGATTGACTTTAGCATGGCCCTGGAGGGCCCACCTTTTCTTTCTTCCAGCATTTTGGTCTTGTCAGCAGCAGCAGCATCCATCACCATCGGCTTGGTCCTGTGTCAGAGATGGTTCTTTCTCCATGAGGTAATTAGTCCAAGTATCATGGCATGTGTCACTTTGATCATCAAAACCATTGAATGTATGCATTTGATTCCTTTTATTTCTAACAACTGCTTGGATCTTACACTTGCCCACTTGACCATGTTTGGGGAGATTGACAGGGTGCCCTAGCAACCCTGTGTCTGTAGGTTTTGGTTTGCCACAGGGGGGATTTCTGAAAAGCCATCATCCGCTCCCATCATAGCACCATTGTTTCATCTTGTTTCCCGCTCACTTATCCCATTCCACTTGTCCGGGCACTGGGTTGACCTATTTTCAGGACTGCACCTTATCTCGTGGGAAGAAGGGGCTAAAGGCCCAGAAGGTAAAAGCAAGCCGGTAAAAGACAAAAGCCTAAAAATAAAACCTCGAGATGCTTCACCCAGGGATCCCCGAGAAAGCAATAAAAGGCTTCTCGGCAAGAAACAAAGGGGACCCAGAAAAAATAATAAAACAAGACCTAATCAAAGGATAGTGGGTCTCATCACGAGCCAGCCTATTAGGTCCATGGGTAACTAGCAGTATGACATTGCCACCAGCCAATTACCACGCTAGGGCAATGACTCTTGGTTGCATGGCCAAGGGAAAGGAGGTCTCATCACAAGCCAGCCTTCTCATTTCTGTGAAAGTACTTGTGGGTAACGCTGCCACCACTGGTCACCACGCCAAGGCAGTGTCCCTTGATTAGCTCTTGAACAAAAAAAAGGAAAAGCAATAAAGGAGAAAAGAATGAAAAGAATAAGAATAAAAGGCAAGAATGGGCTTGGAAAGAATGCATCCAGGACAGGTACAGCTCGCCTTCTAACAAAGGCACCCACAGGTAAAATTTCTTGCATCCTTGGCCCTCATTGCACCCAAATGCTTGGACTTCCCCTGACCACATCACCCACTTACATGACTTGGATGAGGTCTCTTCCGGGAACTTTCCTTTTCCAGTGGACACTAGCCCAATAGGACGCCTTGTCCTTTTCTCCAGATTTGTATTGTAGGCTTGTGTAACGTCTTTGAGCTGTTAACTGATGTATTAGGGATTTTATGCACATGTTTAATAATATTAATGATGAGATGTGATTGACATTGCTATGATCCCTGTGACTGATAAGCCCATGGAGGGCATAGCTTTTGATGTGCAGGACCATGCCCGATGGACAGGTGCCATTTGGATCGGTACACATGGGGAGATGATCAGTTCGGACCTCCATGGGGCTAATGAGCTCATCAGGTGGGGATGCTAAGACCCCATCAGGGGGCAAAGACAGGACAAGGATGGATCAGGGGCTTTGCACCAGAAAAGAAGAGGACGTTCCACCAGAGGCACTTTGGCAAAGCTTGACCTAGGGGGATTGACCCTCTTTCAGTGGAACGTTGGCCTTGGAAGGCTTGGGACGTCACCCATGATGACCATGACGTCATCCAGCCTATTGGACGTCTTGGGAGGCAGATTGGGCAGTATTGGCACGTGTGGCATGATGGAGGAGCCCAAGGAGGGCCAACGTTTTGCTCTAGGATGCTACATTTGCCCTAAAAGGGGCTAACGTCTCCTTTGGAGGGGCTTGATGTCTCTTTTCAGCTTGATTAGGGTTTTGATTTAACATTTTAATGTAAAAACAGTATGATTTAGTGTTTTGGCCATGTCGGCCTTTTACATGACCTAAAATGTAAATTTAGGTCATGATACTGTATAAATGAAGGATTTTCACCTTCATTTTTTCACAACAACTTACTCACTCCTTAAGGAGGTCTGAAATTTGTGCCCTCTCTTGGGTTATTGGCTGATTTAGTGATGCGCACTTGTTGAAGGAGGATCTTTTTGGCATAATTTGGCATTTCTCTTAATGGAAGGTGTTACAACTAGGGTTTGCAATGCTTTTTCTTGGTGATATGTAAGTATTTTTCTGCAAAACTTCTTGAATGAATGGTTGTAGTTTTATTTCTTGCATATGTTTATAATTTTGCTGAACAAAACCCTAGGTGACAAGCACACAAGTAAGTCCTTGTCTCATGTCCCCATTGAGAGAATTTTCAGCCATTGATTGAAGAAGGAGAGAGCCTAGCCGTAGCTACACTCTCTATCTCTCTTCATTTTTTGCTAGCCGTATCTTTCTTAAGCTAAGGAGAAGGAGACGCCTTAAGCCTAGGTTTTCTACACTTTGGGCCGATTTTTCTAGGGTTTGCTGACAGAGCCTTGTTGTAGCAACACTCTGCTTCATCAAACCTTCTTGTCTTGGTTTTATGCTTCATCTTCAGCTAGCCATGATTGCCATCGAGTTAGGGAAGGAGGAGAGAGCACCAAGGCCTAGTTATCCTACACCAAGGTGAGCCTCTCTCCCCTAGGGTTTTGACTTTGAGGCCTTGCCTTAGCAACACCTCAAAGCTTCTCCCTCTAGTCCTTAGTCGTTTTTACCTTTTGCCTCCTTTAGCTCTTGCGTCCTTCACTATTTGACTCCATTAACCCTAAGGTACTGATCTAAAGACCTCTTGCGTTGAAGTGAACCTGATCAAAACTACTCTCAATACATTGAATGAAACCCTAACTACACTAACCCTAGCTTATAAACTAACCCTATTAACTAAAGTGCTGTCGTCATCTCTTGATATTAACACCTTTGTGCAACTAAACGTTTTCCTTTATAAGCAATTGAATGGTGATTAAAGGCATTAATTGAATGAAGTGTTGATTTATTGCATTGAATGCCATATTGTTTCAGCATTTATTGATGAAGTGACACAATTTTTACTGTTATTTATAAACATTGACCTCGTCAATATTTATTATCAAATTGCTTATAGATGTATCAGATAGTCATTGATTTACATGAAGTACTAACCCATTGATCAAAGCTTGCATATATCAGTTTATTGTTGCTTTGTCTCAGGCAGGTTTATCTCTTTGGGGGTTTTACTATATTGGCTGATTAGCCAGGACTATCTGCTCGGTGGTGACTTGTGAGGGGGGAATAACTACTTTATCCTGTAATCCTTTGCCTTCTCAAAACCCCAAGTCACCGGGGACGTCTCCCCTGGGCCTTACCTCCCTAAAGAGAAAGAACCATCCCATTGTGGTGACATTGGGTGGGATTGGTTCCTGTTACGCCAGTTTGACCTTCAAACCTCAAGCCTTTTATCCATGCTATAAATTGTGCGATAACATGCTCAATATGTTTACTACAAAACAAATATCACGTCTCGTATTTACTAGATACACGAGGGAACGTATCAACTATCTATACACTGATGGATCAACCAAATGTGAATATGAACCTACTAATAACTTCAGATTTGGTATCATAGGAGTAGCCAAGGGTTTATTGTCCATCATCTAAAGCCTCTTCAAAATCTCAACTACATACTTACCTCATCCAAGGAGCACATCTCCTGGACTCTGCTAAACCTCCAAACCCAAGAAATAGTGCATAAGACCAATGTCCTTCATGTCAAATTCACTTTCCAATTTCTTCTTGCTCCATGCTATAAGATTTTTTGAACTACTTGTCAAGACCAGATCATCTACATACAACATTAAGATAAGCAGATCATCAAACAGACAATATAAGTTAGGATCTATAGCAATCTATGCTGTTATCCCCGATTTCTAAGGATAACTAGGAGATCATGTCTCGAGGCCCACAGGTCCTAGACATGGAGTACCGAGAGCAGGATTGACCTGAGCATGGCCCTGGAGGGCCCATCTTTCTTCTCCTTCATCAGACTTGTCTTGT
>ML790044.1:207609-219204 GCA_009831015.1 Picea engelmannii | reverse complement strand
TCTTGTGAGGTCTAATTTTTGCGCCCTAGTTTGGGTATTTGGTCTTTTAAAGTGAGGCGCACTTGTTGATGGAAGGATTTTCTTGGCATATTTGGCATTTCTCTTGAAGGAAGGTTTACAACTAGGGTTTGCATTGCTATTTCCTCATGATATGTAAGTGTATTTTCTGCAAAACTTCTTAATTGAATGGTTGTAGGGTTGTATTCTTGCATTTACTTATAAAATTGTTGATTTAAAACCCTAGGTGACAAGCACACAAGTAGGTCCTTGTTTCATGTCCCCTAAAAGAGAAATATTCAGCCATTGAAGAAGGAAGGAAGAGCCTAGCCTTTGCTACACTCTTTTTACTTTTTCCCTTGTGCTAGCTGTGATTTTTAAAGGTTAAGGAGGGGACGTCCCAGGCCTAGGTTATCTACACCTAGGGTCGTCCATCTTCTAGGGTTTGGTGATAGAGCCTTGCCATTGCAACACTCTCCCTCACCTCATTCTCTTGTTTTAACTTATCTTGTATGCTAGCCGTTTTGCCAAGTTTGACCTAAGGAAGGAGGAAAGAGCACGAGGCCTTGCTTAAGCAACACCGGAGTGAGCCTCTTTCCCCTAGGGTTTTGATTCTAGGGCCCTGCCATTGCAGCACTTTAGAACCTTTCCCTCTTGTCCTTAGCCTTTTATCCCTTCAACCTTGCGTCCTCTTCTTGATTGACTCCATCTAGCCTTAGGCACTGATCTTAGATCCACAACGTTGAAGTGATAGTGCTCAAACAACCTCTCAGAACTTTTAAATTTGAAACCCTAACTAACTAGCTAACCCTAACTAGGTTGACGTCATACTTGGTTATTCCATCTTGACGCAACACCTTTGTTGATCAGCAATTAGATGATGGTTAAGAGCATTTATTGAGTAAGGGATTGATTAAATACATTATTGGCTTCGTCGTCTCAATATTTATTGATGATTTGATATTATTCCATTGCTATATTAATTGACATTGATCTCATTGATATCTATTGTTTCAATTGCTTATATATTGATGTTAGAGAGTCATATGAAGTACTAACCCATTGAGTTATAGCCTGCATATATATTGTATTGCTATTGTCTTGTTCCAGGCAGGTGTTTTCATTTGGGGCTACACTTCATTATTGGCTATTTAGTCGGACTATCTGACCAAGGTGGTAACCTGTGAGGAGGGACTTCTACTTTAAGCTTTATACCTTTGCCTCTTCAAAACCCCAGGTTACCGGGGACGTCTCCCCTGGGCTAACCTCCCTGAATAGAAAGAACCTCCCCATTGTGGTGACATTGGGTGGAGAAGGTTCCTGTTACGCCAATTTGGCCTCTATCCTTTAGCCATCTGACCCAGCTACAAACTGTGCGATAACATATGCAAAGGCCAAACTCTATAGGTACTAATCAATCCATGAGTACTAAGCACATGGTGCCTGCTTCAACCCATAAATGCCCTTCTTCAACCTATACACATGGGTATCTCATCCATGCACCTCAAAACCTCTCGGCTGATTAATGTATACTTCTTCCTCAATCAGACCAATGAGAAAAGTTGTCTTAATATCCATCCATTTGATATAAAGGTCAACCAAATATCAATGCTAAAGACACAATGGTTCTGATGGAAGTATACCTCCCAACTAGATCAATGGTCTCCTCATACTCTACTCCCTCTTTCTGGGAGAAACCCCTCATTGTGAGATTGGCCTTATACTTCTCAATACTGCCACCAGCTACATGCTTCACCTTGAACAACCACCTGAAATCGATCACTAACTTCCCTGATAGTCTCGGTACTATCTCCCAAACATCATTCTTCAAGATGGAGTTGTGCTCCTTTACCATTGCATTCTGCCATACCTTCTCACCCGCTGCCTCCTCATAACTAGAAGGCTCTACATCAATAATGGAAGACATCAATGCAACATAATTAGAAAACTTCTTAAAGGATGACTCACCCGTAAAGAAGTCTTAGGCCCTCCTACTTGCTCCTGTGCCTCCTATACTATCTAGGTAAATCATTTGGGCTTCTAGACTGAACTGGAAGGTAGAATGGTCCTTGTACCTATTAACCCCCAGATTTGCTCCTTTGCAAACTAGAGGGTTAAGAGCCAGCCTACTCCATCAGGCTGGTGTTCAAAGTTTGATTCCAGACATAGTTTTCATGAGTTAGAGGTTGGTTCACACAGAGTTCAGATGCAAGATGGTTCAGTGATATGGTCCCGGTTCAGAGTTGGTTTCCAATGACCTTATACAGGTTTTCCATTAGTTTGGAGATGATTGCTATTTTTAGCAATTCTCCTACTTTTTAGGAGGCAAAGTTCGGAGCTCCGCATGGTAGTATTGATTATATATTCGGAGTCCTTACGAGCTCAGGATTCCAATGAGCCTTTTCCGGATTACATGCATGATACTTCCTTCAGTTGCTCCAGTTGAAAGGCTTGCATGTCGAATCTGAGTACATATCCATCTCCTTGCAGAAAACAGAATCCAATGAGCCTAATTTCATCAACATGCAAGCACTTTCTTTTTTTAGCAGTATGCCATGCAAGGAGCCACATGGCATCCATCCAGAGGTGACACTTGGCAGCTCCCAATTGTGACACGTGGCAATTCTTAGAGGTGACATGTGGCAACTTATCGGAGTGACAAATGGCAAGATTAGGATGCATGCATGAGACTAGAGAGATGTGACAAGCATTGCAGTTAACTAGGCATGTTTGAGTCATCGGGCGCATGCATGAGTCAACTGAGGTTGACTAAGACGCATTCATGGATTAGAGAGTGAGGTGGTGCATGGAGTTTATGAGGTACATTAGTTGAGTTAACTAAGCGAATGACATCTCCACTCCACTTGACAAAGCGCATGCTTCTCTCTCTCTAGTTTGACATCAGTTGGACTTAAAGCTTCTTCAGTTATCCCATGCGCATGGCCACATCATCCCTTGTTCACATTTAGTTCAACTCATGCACATCTCAAAAAGATCAAGCCACATGGCCACTACATCTCAGTCCATCTTCTGTCAGATAAGGCGCACGAGGGAGGATCTCCACTCAAACTCATCAATGCGGGTGAGCTAGGAAGGATCTCATGCAAGTTAATGCGCACTAGGGAGGTGGATAAAAGAGGGAGGTCACTTCATGGTGAAGGGAGGATTTTTCTTTTGGCAACAACATATCTGTCTCTTGTTCTTTTTCTCCTTTCTACTCTAGCTTATATTCTTTGTGCAGGGATCAACATTGGACCAGTTTTGTATCCATCTCTATGGTGTATTCAACTTCTTGGCTTATGCGGAATAAAGCATGCCTATGCTTCTTTCTAGCTCTTGAAGTTTGTTGGTACTTTGGGTTTTCTCTATGTGATTTTTAGATGCTTATGTAGCCTTTTACTTTGGTAATATTTACCACCTATAAGCGCTTTCACTCCTTTCTTTTCACCTTTATTATGCTAATTTTAAGGAAAATTTCTACCGTTAAATTTACAATTGTTCTCAAACTATTTGGTTGTTTAAGTGCATGCCAAAGATATCTTTCTTGTGTTATTTTATGATTTTTTATTGCAGATTTATAGGGTGAAGATCAGCGCATGAGCACCTAGGGACCCCCCTTGAGGTTGGCAAGCACCAACCCAAACGGAGAGGAGATTTTCCAGTGACAAATTGGGCAGATCCTCCTATATGTTACACTTATTTCCAACACAAATTTACAAAGTTATCCATCTTTCTTGAGTGCAAAAATTTGTGCTAACAAATTGGCACCGTTGTCGAGGATTCGTCGTCAATCCTTGCAAATATCAACGACATTGGTGAGCACTTTCATTTTGTTTATTTTCAAACTCACCTAGCTATTCTGTTGTTTACAAGATCGAATCCATACTGGATAAATTAAGAAGATCTTTGATGTTTGATCCCTCTCAATGTCTGCTTTCGGCACTAGACGAGCTTGAGCACTTGTTCTGGAACAAACATATCGTCACACCTAGAATTCCACCAGTCATAACTTTTGGATCCATTGTCACGTCTACATCCTAGGTTGTTATTCCACTTTCTAGTAGCATGGTGGTAAGTGCACCATCGATTAATTTATCAGTTCTAGTAACTTTTCCCCTTATCCCTTCATCTTCCACTTTTCAATTTCAAATCATGCTAGTATCATGGCTGGCCAAGTACTTTGGCTTTCTCTAACTCGGTTTTCTAAACTCTATTACAGGATTCCTCACATGTTAGACAACTTGTTCCTCAATGATTTGGATGTTGCCTTGGCCGCTGCAAATAAAATCAAGAAGAATGTTATGGCAGCCCATCAGTTTCGGCTACCTTTTTCGAGATTATTTGATCCTCAAGGAAGAAGAGTCCAAGATCCATCGGCCAAAGGACTTCGAGAGCCCAAGGAAGAAGTAGAGGCTGATAAAGAAGAATTACCTGCCAAGATTGTTGAACTATTACATGAGTTGAGCAACAAAGTAGTCAAGATGGAAAAGAACATACAAAGTCTACAAAATGTTCATGCGAATCAAAAATCTTTCCAACCCAAGAGATCTTTCCAATATGTGAGGAAACCTAAAGGACCTAAGCTTTGTTGATGTTTTGGGTAGCATTGGATAGGTACTTCCACGTTGGCTTGTGTCTAGCACGTGGAAGTCGTCTAATGCCTCTCAGGACTTGGGGAACTCACCTTAGTTAAGTGAATAATTAAAGTGAATGACCTTTTAGAATTAATAAAGGTTAATTAAGTTAAATGCCTAAGTTTTTGGCATTAGTAACTTAAGTGACTTAAATTAAGTCCTAGCCATTAGATCTAAAATTGAAGGTGAGATTAGATGTCATCCTTTGATCACTTTGGAGATCTAGGGTTTTGGTTAGTGATTGATTTGGTCAAATCTCAAGATTATAAAGGCAACCTAAATGAGAGGAGGAGACATAGTGATGGTACACAACGAGTGAGTGAGCATTTAGGTGTGCAGGGGTAGGGGCCGAGGAAAGGGTGCAAGGGGGCAGCAAGGGAAGTAGCAGTCAACAAGATCGAAGGACTGATCTTGGGTAATAGGCTAGGCTATTTGTTGCATTTGTATTTCCTCAGAAGGGCCATTATCCCAGGACGGGAGCCCTAATTTTATTTAATAAAATCATCATAGATCTGATTTTCCCACGAGGGTTTTTCCAGGGGTAATTACCCGAATTCATGTGTGCAATGTGTTTGGCTTTCTGTTTTTTGCTTCCTCTATTTTAAAGGTTAATACTCAGTTGTGCTTTAATTCATAAATCAGCAAGTAACTTTGTGCTAGGATTTATCAGAATTAACTATCAGGTGTTGGGTAAGATAAAATTAACATGGTATCAGAGCTTGGTCTCTAAGGGAAGCCGGGTTGCACGGATTGAGATTTTTGCAACGTACTGGAGAAATTTTTCTACGGAAATTTTTTACTGCATGTTGCGGGTAAATTTAAAAAAAAAAGGGAAGAATCGTACGGATTTGTACGCCGTACAGACTGCTGAGTTAATGGACCTAACAGCAAGGGCCATAGAGACAGCCAACAGTGTGTTAGTTGTTGAGACCTGTTGGAGGGTCGTACGCTGCAGAGTAATCGGGCTGCAAGATGTGGAAGATTTGCAGCGATTGAGCATGGAGTTGAGTCGAGTGTTGAGCCGGCTGCGAGAGCCGCCGAAAGTTTCAGCTGGGTTGTGAGGTAAGGGTCGACAGAGAAATTAACCTACAGCGGGCCCAAGTTGGACAGCAACGGACGACGCTAGAACAAGGCCGACAAGGAAGTGACGGCGGAGGAGACTATAGCCGTTGGAATCTGTAGATGGTCGCGCATGGAGAAACTGCAGCAGGGACAGGATGAGTCAGCATACAACCATTGTTTGGAGTTGCAAATGTGAGAGAGCTAGGTGAAGTGTTGGTCGCACGTGGAGTGGCAGCCACCAAGCAGAGGTAAGAAGTAGAGGGTGATCGTTGAGTGCATGTAGCAGGCAAGGAGGCAGCCAAGGTGCAGGTCGCAGGCGGACTAGGTAAGCAGTCGTCGCCAGGCAAGGACGCCACAGCCAATTGCAGAGGGCCACAGAGTCGCCCAGCAGGGGTTGGGCAGCCCCGGGCAATAGGCAGAGACCCGGCAGCCCCTGGGCAATAGGTAGATAGCCCAAAAAGGGCTCAGACAGGCCCAAAAAATTGCCAGGCAATCCAAAAGAAGGCTCGGGAAGCCCAGAAATTAGTCGAGCAGCACCCAAAAGGACGTGGGTAGCTGCAGAAGTCACCGGGCAGCCCTAGGAAACCTCGGGAAGCGGTCCAAGCAGCATGACTGATAAGCAGGCAGCGGGCAACAAGTTCCAGCAGCGGGCAAAAGAGTCTGGGCAGCAGGCAAGGGGTCTCAGGTAGGGATCCGGGCAGCCAGTTAAAGTCTTCGAAGACAGGTCCGAGCGAGATGGAAGGGATAGATTTCGTTTCATAGAGAGAAGCCATGGTAGCATATCTAACAGCGAAGAAAGAACCACCTCCGGGTGGTGGAAGTACCTTCCTCGCTAAGAGGGAGTGTTGATGTTTTTGGTAGCATCGGACAGGTACTTCCATGTTGGCTTGTGTCTAGCACGTGGAAGTCATCTAATGCCTCTCAGGCCTTAGGGAATTCACCTTAGTTAAGTGAATAATTAAAGTGAATGAACTTTTAGAATTAATGGAGGTTAATTAAGTTAAATGCCTAAGTTTTGGCATTAGTAACTTAAGTGACTTAAATTAAGTCCTAGCCATTGGATCTAAAAGTGAAGGTGAGATTAGATCTCATCCTTTGATCACTTTGGAGATCTAGGGTTTTGGTTAGTGATTGATTTGGTCAAATCTCAAGATTACAAAGGCAACCTAAGTGAGAGGAGGAGACATAGTGATGGTATACAAAGAGTGAGTGAGCATTCAGGTGTGCATGGGCAGGGGTTGAGGAAAGGGTGCAAGGGAGAAGTAAGGGAAGTAGAAGACAACAAGATCGAAGGACCAATCTTGGGTAAAAGGCTAGGCTATTTGCTACATTTCTATTTCCTCATAAGGGCCATTATCCCAGGACAGAAGCCCTGATTTTATTAACACAGATCTGGTTTTTCTGTGAGGGTTTTTCTAGGGGTATTTACCCGAAATCATGTGTGCAATGTGTTTGGCTTTCTTATTTTTTGCTTCTGCTATTTTAAAGGTTAATAATGCTCACATGTGCTTCAATTCATAAATCAACAAGTAACTTTGTGCTAGGATTTATCGGAATTAACTATCGAGTGTTGGGTAAGATAAAATTAACATGGTATCGGAGTCGAGACTCTGAGGGAACGAGATTTGCACTGACTGGATTTTGGCAGCAGAAATTATTTTTATTGTAGGTCGACGGGAAAATTAATTTTGCAGATCTATATTTGCAGGTAAAAGAAAACCCAGAAAATTAAAAAATAAAAATAAAAGAAAGCAGTCTTACAGCGTAAGGCCATCGTACAAGTCATACGTCGTACGACCATGTGAGTTGATCCGCGCATGAGGTGCAGGGATCAGGAAGTGGATCGGCTGCGGCAAAGAGGATCTGAGTTGGAGCTGCCGACAATGATGATTGGATGATGCAGAGTGGTAGCAAGCTCACTGGGAGGTGTTTCAATAGTCTGAGTGGGAGAACCACATACACAAGCGTCGTAGTAAAGAAGGTGCACGCGTGGGTAAAGAGTCGCAGAAAGGAATTGGCAGGGCCATGGGCGCAGAGAGATGGGAAGCAGATGCGGAGAAGGGAGTTGGGCGAATGGCGCATGGAAGATAGCAGAGGTGGAGACGGTGGCTGAGGAGCAACCACCAAACACAGCAGATCGACGGCTGAGACTGTAGACACTAAGCAGAAGAGCAAACAACAAAGTCGTATGACCCAGCTACTGTAGAAAAGGTTGCGAGCTCGTGCAACCTCGTTGTGTGAAGGTTGCAAAGGTTGCAACTCGCGCTGGGAAAGACCGTGGTGGCTCGACGCACGTGGATTACAGCCACCAGATGGGTAGGTGAAGAGTCGACAGGGGTGCAGTAACTGTGTGGAGCTGTAGTCAGCCAGGAGCAGAGAATCGGCACGGGCAAGAGCAGTCGCCAGTTGTTGAAGCAATCACGGACTGCTAGCTGCCAGCAAAGAAGGAAGGCAACGAGCGTGGGAGATGAGCCTCGACATAAGCAGAAAGGACACGGCAGCAAGGTTCGTCGGCCAAACAGCCAGAACAGTTGTCGGCCAGCAAGGCCAGCCACAATCCAATCAGCAGGCAACCCGCCAGCAACCAGACATACGGCCATCACAGCAGAACCAACAGGACAATCGGCCACTCAGATTACGAAATCAACCAGCAGGGGTAGAGGTTCGGGCAACGGGCAACGGGCAAAGGGAAGCGAATCCGGACAGCCCAGAAAACAACCGGGCAACGCCCAAAAAGGCTCCGGGTAACCCAGAAAAAATACCCTAGCAGCAGCAGAACACTGTGGGCAGCCCTAGACAGCTTCAGGCAGCGGGAAGCGAGCAGGGGTCGAGACAGCAGGCAGCGAATCCCAACAACGGGCAGTAAGTCCGGGCAGCGGGCAAGGATCCGTGCAGCTAGTAAAAGTCTTCAAAGAAGGGTCCGAGTGAGATGGCAAGGATAGCTTTCGTTTCAGAGGGAGCAGTCGATCAAGTGGATTGGAGAGCAGCCATGGTAACAAATCTGATAGTGAAGACAGAGCCACCTTTTGGTGGTGGAAGTACCTTCCTCGTTAAGAGGGGGTGTTGATGTTTTTGGTAGCATCTGACATGTACTTCCACGTTGTCTTGTGTCTAGCACGTGGAAGTCGTCTAATGCCTCTGAAGACTTAGGGAATTCACCTTATTTAAGTGAATAATTAAAGTGAATGACCTTTTCAAATTAACGGAGGTTAATTAAGTTAAATGCCTAAGTTTTTGGCATTAGTAACTCAAGTGACTTAAATTAAGTCCTAGCCATTAGATCTAAAAGTGAAGGTGAGATTAGATCTCAACCTTTGATCACTTTGGAGATCTAGGATTTTGGTTAGTGATTGATTTGGTCAAATCTCAAAATTATAAAGGCAACCTAAGTGAGAGGAGGAGACATAATGATGGTACACAAAGAGTGAGTGAGCATTCAAGTGTGCAGGGGCAGGTACCAAGGAAAGGGTGCAAGGGAAGTAGCAGCCAGCAAGAACGAAGGACTGATCTTAGGTAATAGGCTAGGCTATTTGTTACATTTGTATTTCCTTAGAAGGGACATTATCCCAGGACAGGAGCCCTGATTTTATTTAATAAAATCATCACAGATCTAATTTTCCTGCGAGGGTTTTTCCAAGGGTATTTACCCGAAATCATGTGTGCAATGTGTTTGTCTTTCTGATTTTTTGCTTCCGCTATTTTAAAGGTTAATACTAAGTTGTGCTTTAATTCATAAATCAGCAAGTAACTTTGTGCTAAGATTTATCGGAATTAATTGTCGAGTGTTGGTTAAGATAAAATTAACAAGTTTCCAGTACCTATATCGAGAAACAATTATGTGGACTACCCTTCATCTAGTCATTATTGTCGAGCATGTGAGTTACAGCATAATGAAGAAGGATGTGTTCTCTTTGCCAGAACAACAAACTTGTTTGCTCTTGATCAATTAGATGAATCTTCCGAGTAGAAAGACACCTTTAACATGTTCTTTGTAGTGGAGGAAAGTTACAGACCTCACTTGCTTCAAGTGTCAAGTGGTAAGGGGGTTAAGTTCTAAAGGTTTTATTCATTTAAATCCTGAACAGTTTGATGCATGCAATGCTGACATGGTACCTACTAGTATGGCTTCCCCCTGGAAGCCAAATGATTGTAGCGAACATTAAAAAAGCGGAATCTAAAGTTGCATCCATGGTAGCTAAGATTACGAAAACATATGCTAGGAAGGGCAAGGTTTCAAGTGGACCACAGCAAAGAAAGATACCCAACAAGTGGTTGCCCAGTTCAACATGATCCATCAAGTTTCTCTTTAGAAAGTGAGTTATCAAAGATCAAGATTCATGTACCTCTTAAGGATTTGATCTGCATGCCTGAGTAGAGGGAGGCCATCAATTGGTTTTTGACTGTCGGTGATTCCATTGACCTATCGGATGATCATCTGCAAGTGTATCTCGATATGGGTAAGGCTAACAATGATCTTGCTCCATTCAACATTTCTTTGCTCGTTAATGATTTGATATTACATAATTGCATGTTAGATTCAAGAGCATCTACTAATGTAATGACTCTTGAATCATGAATGAGTTAGGATTGAAAATTTATAAGCCTTACGGTAATGTGCAAGCTATGGATTCACGTGAAGTGAAAGTTTGTGGGGTTATCAAGAACCTTCTGTTGAAATAATGTAACTGCGAAGAGCATTCTTATTATTATTATTATTTTATTCATTGGATTAATCCCCATTGCGGATTAATCATGTCGGTAATTGTATTACGACCAAATCCCCTTTTGCGGATTGGTCATTGGACAATTGTAATAGGCAGAATAAGAAGTCGGCCCCAGCAGTTATTATTGAGACCCAGAATTAAATTAAAAGTGGGTTTACCCACCCAGAGTGAGAGGTCGACCCTGCCAGTGAAACCCCTTCACACGTGCCAGTCTTGTATATATAGGGAGGCTAGCGCCTCACTTTATCACACAACTCACTTGCTCATTCTCTTATGAGGCAAGCTGCAATTACCAGTTGGAGAGAGGGAGAAGAGTGGCGCATCTCTTGGGGAGGAATATCTGTATTGGTTTGAGTTATCTCTTGAACATTGTATAAGTTATTTATGATAAGGAAGTTTTGCTGAGTTTTCTTCCCCTAGAGGGTTTCCCAGGATAAATGTTGTGTCTCTTGTGAATGTGTATTTCTCAGTGATCTTGTTCTTATGATGCTCTTATCTATTAAAATGCAAAGAACTATAATAATGGCATAAACATTAACATGGTATCAGAGCCAACCTGAAGAAAGCACAATTTGCAAGAGGAAAAACGTCACTGCTGCAGCACCTGCAAATTAGGGTTTTGAAAAAGTATCTCTTTTCAACTCCCTAAACATCTAGAAAGTTGTGCCCTCCCCCCAGGATCAATTTGGCACCTAGAGCGCACCTTTTCAGTGGCTGGATCTCCCGGAAAGTGAAACCCTAGTTTCACAAAAGTACCAGAAGTACCAGAAAACCAGTACTAGAAGTACCAGAAGTACCGAAGTACCAGAAGTACCAGAAGCACCAGTCCAGAAATCCGCAGATCAGATTTGACGGGGTAAAAATTGGATTTTCTCAGATCCAAGTGTACCAGGCTACTCGCCTCAGCCAAGCACACCTCCTGGTAAGGTCAAAATTTGATTTTAAGCATTTTCAATTTTTGGTTATTTTCGTTACCGCAAGTACAAGATGTCTGCAAGCACAAAGCTTGTTGAGAAACTAGAAGGCATAGACAACTTTCGTGCCTGGAAGTATAGGATCGGTCTGATCCTTGCAGAAAATGACCTAGCAAGATTTATCAAAGAAGAAGTGGAGGAACCTGAAGATGCCGTAGAGAAAGCGAAGCATCAGAAGGACTCAATCAGGGCTCAAAGAATCAT
>ML790044.1:182250-203181 GCA_009831015.1 Picea engelmannii | reverse complement strand
CCTAGAGGGTTTCCCAGGATAAATGATGTGTCTCTTGTGAATGTGTATTTCTCAGTGATCTTGTTCTTATGATGCTCTTATCTATTGAAATGCAAAGAACTATAATAATGGCATAAACATTAACAACTTCAAGTTCGCTTGCAGGAATGCCATAAGCAGGTTTTGATCATGGATGTGGTTGTGATAGATTGCCCTGTGAAATGGTACATGCTCTTGTCGAGGAAATGGACAGCCAAAACCGAAGGTTGCATTCAAATGGATTGGTCGTATACAGATATTCATGTCGCTCCTAGACAGTGGGTAAGACTATTTCGAGAACATAAGATGTTGCATCATGTTGAAAATCCGCAACAGTTAGACAACGAGCCATTGTATCTCAAGGTCTCAGAGCCAGATTTGGGGACATACGTCGTCATGGATGACTGCAACGAACCAATCTTACCGTTTGCAGCTGATAGTTTGACACATGAATTATGGACTGCATTTTGATGGTGCTCGATCTAGATCCAAAGCTAGAGTGGGGATTGTTCTCACTTCCCCCACAAATATTATTTCTCCATTTTATTTCCGTCTGCAACTTGATTGCACTAACAGTAGTGCCGAATGCGAGGCTTTGTTGTTGGTAATAAAGCAGGTAAGGAAGATAGGAATCAAGTTATTAAAAGTCGAAGGGGATTCCAAGCTTGTAGTAAACCAAGTAAGAAATCTATGCGAAGCAAAACATCCTCGACTGAAAAGATACAAGGACGCAATATGGGACGAGATTGAGTGCTTTGATGCATT
Source organism: Picea engelmannii (assembly GCA_009831015.1). Classification (NCBI taxonomy): domain Eukaryota; kingdom Viridiplantae; phylum Streptophyta; class Pinopsida; order Pinales; family Pinaceae; genus Picea; species Picea engelmannii. The sequence continues at coordinate 202,398 of ML790044.1, read as the reverse complement.
TGACATCGTTGTTGTTCCAAGAATGTTCAATAAGCAAGCGGATTCTATGGCACCATCAGTCGCAGCTTTCCATCCCTCTGTGCCCATTCCTCACACACGATATATGGTTGAGGTAATTTTTAGACCTTCAATTCCTAATAATATTGGCTCTTGGCAAATTTTTGAGGATGAACGTCAATTTTTTAGTTTCCTTAACTATACTAATGAGTTTTCTTGCCATATACTCAATGATGTGCAGGAAGATGAGGATGTACCGTGTGTCTGATTAAGGACTAATTGCATTCCTAAAGGTTTAGTTCGATTGGAAAGGTTGTTTGATAAATCTGACGCATTTGTTGGAACTAACAAACCTTGTGCAAATGAACAGGTGGTGGAGGTGAACAATGGTTCAAAAGAATCTCGTCGGATCATTAAAATTGGTCGAGGTTGTACCCCACAAGAGAGAAAGAGAATTGAGATGTTGGTACGTGAATATAGAGACCTGTTTGCATGGTCTTATGACAAGCTGAAAACTTATGATCCTAAAATCATTAGCCATGCAATACCGTTAAGTGAGGATACAAAAACCATTTAGACAACGCCAATGCCACATGAACTCGAAGGTGGCCCTAGTGATCCAAACTTCAAAGAGAGTTATAGAAGCTTTTGGAGGCTCGGATCATTACTGCTGTTAGATACTCCAACTGGGTGGCAAATGTTGTCTCCGTAAAAAAGAAAGAAAGAAGAACGGTGAGATTCAAATCTGTATTGATTTCCGAAATCTAAATCTTGCTTCTTTAAAAGACAACTACCCTCTTCCGAACATGGAGCATGTTCTTCAAGCAATGCCGGGATCTGGGATGATATCCATGCTGGACGGATTTTCTGGATATAATCAAGTATCAGTATCCAAGGAAGATAGGTATAAGACCACATTCACTACCCCTTGGGGAACTTAAGCTTATTTACGCATGACTTTTGGTCTGATGAACGTTGGAGCCACTTTCAAATTCATAGTTGTTTATCAAGATGATATTACAGTTTTTTCCAAGAATAGAAACGATCACATTACTCACTTACGGAAAAATTTTGACAGGTGCAGATCATTAGGCATATCTTTGAACCCCAAGAAGTCCATCCTAGGAGTGTTTGAGGGAAATATCTTGGGACACATTGTCTCCAAGGAAGGTGTGCGAATTCATTCAGCGAGAGTGAGTGGCATACAAGAGGTTCCCCTTCCAAAAAATAAAAAAACAATTCAGTCCTTTTTCGGAAGAATTAATTTTGTGAGGCACTTCATTCCCGACTTTGTCAAGATAGTGAGGCCCATTTCTAACATGCTAAAGAAGGGACATCATCTCAAATGGAGTGATGAGGCTAAGAGGGCTTTCAGGGACATTAAACAAGGCTTGTGTCAAGCTCCAGTTCTGGCAAATCCCAGACTATGGTAAGGATTTCCAGTTACTTTCTTTTGCTTCCGACTTTACTATGGCTGTAGTGTTGTTGCGGAAAAATGGTGAAGGGAAAGAACAGCCAATTGCATTTATGGGCAAAGCTTTGCAAGGTTAGGAACTGAATTATAAGTTAATAGAAAAGCAAGCTTATGCACTAGCCAAAGCCTTGGGGCATTTCCGGGATTATTTTTGGAACGCCAAAGTGGTGGCTTATGTTCCACACCCGATGGTTAGGGATATCTTGGTAATGTAGTGGAACTAGTGGCAGATGGATCACTAAGATCCAAGAGTATGACATGGAGATTAAGCCCACTAAGCTAATCAAAGGTCAGGGCTTGGCTATGATGATGGCAGAAAGCAACTTGGATACCATACAGGATTTACAGGTAGATGAGCAGGTTAACTCTCTATTTTCTTTGTTAGAGTGTCATGAATGGTATTCTGATATCATTTTTTATTTGAAGAATTTATCATGTCCATCTAACTTGAACAAGACACGGAGGCGATCTCTACAGCTACAGGCTGCCAAGTATTGCTTTGTGCAGGAAGGCTTGGGATGGAGGAATCCCAATGGCATCATGACATTCTACATGATTTACATGCAGGAGTGTGTAATGGCCATTTTTCATCAGGACCACAGCACATAAGGTTATGCGAGCTGGGTATTATTGGCCATCTCTATTTGCAGATGCGCATGCCTTTGTGCAGTCATGCGAGGCTTGTCAGAGGTTCAAGGGGAAGCAGAAGTTGCCTGCTTTACCACTTGATCCTATCATAGTGCAGGCCCCCTTTCAGTAGTGGGGGTTGGATTTTATTGGACAGTTTCCGCAAAATTCAAGCAATGGTTATAGTTGGATTTCGATTGCCACTGACTACTCTGGGTAGAGCCTTTGAAGACTTCATCCAGTGCTAGCATCATCAAAATTTTGGAGAATATCCTCACCAGATTTGGGGTCCCGAATAAGATTACAACGGACAACACCAGTGTTTTCAGATCCATCTAGTTGGTCTCTTTTTGTTCCCAATACAGTATCGCATTGGCCCATTCGGCCAACTACTATCCGTAGGGGAACAGATTGGTGGAATCCAATAACAAAAAATCTCATCAAGATTATCAGGAAAATAGTTGGCAACAAAAAGCGAGCATGGGACAGTTGCCTCAAGTATGCACTGTGGGTTGACCGGATTACAAAAAAGTGTGCCACAGGAAAGAGCACATTTGAGTTGGTTTACGGTTTAGATGTGGTTCTACCAGTGAACTTGAGGCTACCAGTGTACAAGTTGTTGGGACAGTTTGTTACCAACCAGGAGGCCTTGCAGCATCACATTGATCAGTTGGTACAATTGGAGAAGGATAGACATGTGGCATACAACCATCTTTCAGAATATCAAGGACATGTCAAAAGGGTGTTTGACCGAAAAGCGAGGGGAATGTCCTTTTAGGATGGAGATGTAGTTTTTCTATGGGACAAAAAGAATGAGAAACCAAGAGACCATGGCAAATTCAACAATCTTTGGTTGGGTCCATACCACATTGATGCAGCCATAGGACCTAACACTTTTTAGCTTGCCACCCTGGAAGGAGACAAGGAGGGGTTGCCAGTCAATGGAAAATGTTTGAAATATTACTTACAATTAAAAAAGAAAAAAGAGTTTGCGGCAAAATTTTGGGTTTTGGGTAGTAGTTTTTATTGCTGATTTTTGTAGTGTTAATTTTCAGATTTAGTTTCGCTGATTTTTGTGCTTATGGACAGCAATTTAAGTCTTTTGTCTTGAAGATTTTTCATTCATTTTATTTGCTTTTCAGTCTTAGTTTTGTAGTTGCTGATTTTTCCATGTTTACATAAGCATTTGGTAATGTTTCCTTGAGTAATAAGTGCCTCTTATGGGCCTGGTATTTTTATTGGTTACATTGCACTAATAATTTTGCTGTCCATTTTTTAGTCTTGGAACAACTCTGAGTGTCTTGTCATCTATTCACTTGGTCTTTCCTTCAGTTCACGTCTAGATTGAGCCTATATGAGGGTCATGTTTGTTGCCATTCCCAGAGCATTGATTCTAGTAGGATGGGTACAGTGAAAGAGACAATAGGGGAGTCTTGAGTCATCTTATGGTTTGTCTCTTCGTTGGCATTTATTGAGTCCTCTACTATGAGTTAGTCGTCCCCCTCATCCAGCACTAGGGACATGATGCCATACTTTCTTTATATTTCTTGTTGACTACTTCGCGCTGAGGGAAAGGATTTCACCATTGCCTTTCCTCTTAGCAAATCATCCCTCATCAACTACGACACATCATCTGGGGGTGATCTAGAAGTTGACCACCTTGGTGACTGTTAGCCTCATTGGCAGTCATCTCATATTTGACAAGGTCGATCACCATTGGCCCTCTATTGAATAATCCTTGTCAATGTTCAACACCAACACATTATTCACATTGACAAGATGTGTTGATACATTAGGGCCCATCAGCCTTATTGGTGGGTTCCTTCGGGCTTAGCAGGAGTTCACATCATTGACATCTAACTAGGTGACTCTCTCCCATGTGTCGACTTCAACACATTTTCCACTGGGAAGAGTGTACATGATAGGTGGGTTATAACAATTGCAGATGGGCACATGGGGGTAATTCTTCATTTCAGCAGATCAACCGAGGCACCATGCATATTGACTCCATTTCCTAGTGGACAGGCACATTGGTCTACAAGTTGGATTTTCCAGAGATCATTTATTCACAAATACAGAGTATGGAGATTCTAAGATTCTCGACATCCCACAAGTGGATCTCGTCCCCTTGAGTCGCCATTATTAACCCCCAAATTTGCTCCTTTGCAAACTAGAGGGTTAAGAGTCATCCTACTCCATCAAGCTAGTGTTCAAAGTTTGATTCCAAACANAGAGCATTGATTCTAGTAGGATGGGTACAGTGAAAGAGACAATAGGGGAGTCTTGAGTCATCTTATGGTTTGTCTCTTCGTTGGCATTTATTGAGTCCTCTACTATGAGTTAGTCGTCCCCCTCATCCAGCACTAGGGACATGATGCCATACTTTCTTTATATTTCTTGTTGACTACTTCGCGCTGAGGGAAAGGATTTCACCATTGCCTTTCCTCTTAGCAAATCATCCCTCATCAACTACGACACATCATCTGGGGGTGATCTAGAAGTTGACCACCTTGGTGACTGTTAGCCTCATTGGCAGTCATCTCATATTTGACAAGGTCGATCACCATTGGCCCTCTATTGAATAATCCTTGTCAATGTTCAACACCAACACATTATTCACATTGACAAGATGTGTTGATACATTAGGGCCCATCAGCCTTATTGGTGGGTTCCTTCGGGCTTAGCAGGAGTTCACATCATTGACATCTAACTAGGTGACTCTCTCCCATGTGTCGACTTCAACACATTTTCCACTGGGAAGAGTGTACATGATAGGTGGGTTATAACAATTGCAGATGGGCACATGGGGGTAATTCTTCATTTCAGCAGATCAACCGAGGCACCATGCATATTGACTCCATTTCCTAGTGGACAGGCACATTGGTCTACAAGTTGGATTTTCCAGAGATCATTTATTCACAAATACAGAGTATGGAGATTCTAAGATTCTCGACATCCCACAAGTGGATCTCGTCCCCTTGAGTCGCCATTATTAACCCCCAAATTTGCTCCTTTGCAAACTAGAGGGTTAAGAGTCATCCTACTCCATCAAGCTAGTGTTCAAAGTTTGATTCCAAACAGTGTTCATGAGTCAAAGGTTGGTTCACATAGAGTTCAAATGCAGGATGGTTCAATGATATGGTCGCAGTTCAGAGTTGGTTTCCAATGACATTATACAAGTTTTTCATCAGTTTGGAGAGGATTGCTATTTTTAGCAGTTCTCCTACTTTTTAGGAGGTAGAGTTCGGAGGTCTGCATGGCAATATTGATTATATATTCGGAGTACTTGAGAGCTCAAGGTTCCAATGAGCTTTTTCCGAATTACATGCATGATACATCCTTTAGTAGCTCCATTTCAAAGGCTTGCATGTCAAATCTGAGTACATATTCGATCTCCTTGCAGAAAACAAAATCCAATTAACCTAATTTCATCGACATGCAAGCATTTTCTATTTTTAGCAGTATGCCATGCAGGGCGCCACATGGCATCCATGTAGAGGTGACACTTGGCAGCTCCCAATTGTGACATGTGGCAATTCATGGAGGTGACACGTGGCAACTTATGGGAGTGACAAATGGCAGGATTAGGATGCATGTATGCGATTGGAGTGATGTGACAAGCGTTGGAGTTAATTGGGCACATGGTTGAGTCATCAGGGCGCATGCATGAGTCAACTAAGGTTGACTAAGGCGCATGCATGGACCAGGGAGTGAAGTGGCGCATGGAGAAGTTTACGAGGTACATTGGTTGAGTTAATTGAGTGCATGGCATCCCCACTCCACTTGACAGAGCGCATGCTTCTCTCTCTTTAGTTTGACATCAGTTGGACTTAAAGCTTCTTCAGTTAGCCCATGCGGATGGCCACATCATCCCTTGTTCACATTTAGTTCAACTTATGCGCATCTCAAGAAGATCAAGGTGCGTGGCCACTACACCTCGGTCCATCTTCAATCTTATAAGGCGCATGAGGGGGGGATCTCCACTCAAACTCATCGATGCGCATGAGCTAGGAAAGATCTCATGCAAGCTAATGCGCACTAGGGAGGTGGATAAAAGAGGGAGGTCGCTTCATGATGAGGGGAGGATTTTTCTTTTGGCAACAACATATCTCTCTCTCATCCTTCTTCTCCTTTCTACTCTGGCTTCTATTCTTTGTGCAGGGATCAACATTGGACCAGTTCTATATCCATCTCTATGGTGTATTCAACCTCTTGGCTTATGCGGAATAAAGCTTGACTATGCTTCTTTCTAGCTCTTGAAGTTTTTTGGTACTTTGGGTTTTCTCTGTGTAATTTTTAGATGCTTATGTAGCCTTTTACTTTGGTAATATTTACCACTTATAGGCGCTTTCACTCCTTTCTTTTCACCTTTATTATGCTAATGATTTCTACCGTTAAATTCACAATTGTTCTCACAAACTATTTAGCTGCTTAAGTGCATGCCAAAGATATCTTTCTTGTGTTGTTTTATCATTGTTTATTGCATATTTACAGGGTAGAGATCAATGCATGAGCACCTAGGGACCCCCCTTGAGGTTGGCAAGTACCAACCCAAACGGAGAGGAGATTTGCCAATGACAATTTGGGCAGATTCTCCTATATGTTACACTTATTCCCAACACAGATTTTCGAAGTCATCCATCTTTCTTGAGTGCAGAAATTTATGCTAACAGTACTTGCACTGGAATCTAACTGATCCAACTCTAATTTACTGGGAATCTGTGGATTAGCTTTTAGGGAAGCAAGCTTCTCAACCTCCTCAATCTCTGTTGAAGACTCTGGGACTTAGAGAACCTTACATCCTCATCAAACTTGGCATCTCAACTTACAACAATCTTCTAATGGGACGAAATGTATACTTTGTAAGCCTTAAAAGTCTTGTTGTAAACAACAAAAATACCCTTGAAACTAGAGGGTTCCAACTTTGTTCTTTTCTCCTTGGGAATACGAATACATACAAGACAACCAAAAACATAGAAATGCAATACATGTGCTTTCTTGCCAATCAAGGTTTCTTCTAGTGTCTTGTCCTTCGATATCCTATGAGGACACCTACTCAAAATGTAGATTGTTGTGCAACGCGCTTCTACCCAAAGACACATGGACAAATCTAGGTCATTGATCATTGCCTTGGCGCTCTCTATGATGGACCTGTTCTTCCTTTTTGCAACCCCTTTGTACTGTGGGTTGTAAGGCATTATCAACTCCCTCTTGATCCCTACTTCCCTACAAAAGAAGTGTCAAACTCCTTAGAGATATACTTTCCTCCATTATCTTATCTCAACATTTCAATCTTCTTACCTATCTAATTTTCTACAAGAGCTTTAAACCCTTGAAACTTCCCAAAGACCTCATCCTTGGTCTTCATGAAGTGGATCCAAGTCTTCATGAAGTAGATACATGCCTTCCGAGAGGAATCTTCAAAACCAATCTTTGCATGCTTTCCAAAAGCACAGCCTTTGCACACCCCTATCTTCTCGATCTTGAAATCCACAATCCCTGGACCATGTCCTTCAAGATCGATAATGCACTATAGAGCAGTGACCTAGACTCTTGTGCCAAAGCTCGCACAAGTTGTCATTTTCATGCACTAGGGCTCTCACTGGATATGCCAACAACCTATACAAGGCACCCTCTCAAATACCTTTGGCCACAACTAAACCAAGATCTAGGCATCTCCTTCAGATGATGACTTACTAATCATCAAACTCAACAACACATCCTAGGTCTATCATAATTGAAATTGAAAGTAGATTCTTAGTCAAACTAAGTACATATAAAACACCACTAAACTCAAAACATAAATCACCTGAGAGCATCTAGAATGAAATGGATCCCACCCCTACTACTGGATATGTGGCATCATCACCAAGCTCCACCGATATACCTACCTCCTACTCTTGAAGTTTACTAAAATCCCTCTTGTTGAAGGTCCTATGTTTGGATGCTCCATTGTCCACATACCATCCGACACCAGACACGATGTTAGATGAAAGGCATGAGACCATGGAGAAGGTTTTATCAAACTTGGATACAAGCTCATCCACTCCGACAAAGACTTTTGCACTCCCTACAAATCGCTTCTACTGTTGTGGTTTTCCCTTCCCCTTCTTCTTCTTCGGACACTGAGAGGCATAGTGGCCAAAATTCTCGCACTTGATGTGGCTCATGTCCTTCTTGCTCTGATTCAAGGAACTTGAATCCTCTTTCTTTCCTTTTTGACCCTTCTTGGGTCCTCCTTTCTTACCATCCTTCTTCATCCTACTAATGAGGGCTAGATTATGCTCTTCCTCCTCTGTGTGCCACTAAGCTTATTCCTTGGAGGCATCTTTCAATTGATGTTCTCACTCTGATATAGAGTGACTTGAGCATCAAACATCTCCTTACTAGTTGTCTTCTCGGCAATGTGAGGGATCAAATGATCCTTCACCGAGTCGAGGATGACTTGCTTTGCCTTGGACATCTTATATTTATATTCTGCACATTGCGTGGGATTAGTAGGCTCTGCAACCTTAATCTCCATGAAACCCCAATGATCAAACTCCTCCAATAGATTCTGCAGCCTGCACTTCCAAGGTACAAAATTACAAGCGCCCTCCAACACATGACACTCTCAGAGACCAAGACTTAGTGATCGCTACAGCTTCGAGATCACACCTAAACCAAACAAATCAGCAACCTAAAACAATCTATCATAGGTCCATAATGATATTCTCAAGCACGGATCTAAAGCATCCCACCCTTGAAACCTTCCAACAACTCCCTATCCCAGGTAGAAGCCCTACTATCCATACACAGATTCCTAGAAGGTTTCATAAAACATGCTCTGATACCATGTTAAATTTCAGTACATGGTGATCAGACCTGTAATTATTAAACCTAGAAGACTAGAAAAACTAAGGAACTCTCAAAATTGCTACCATTGGATCTGAAAACACATCTGCTAACTGAAAAGTACTGGCACACAATACGAAAGAACATGCAGCACTCGGAAAATAATCTCTGTTTTTCTTAATTAACTCAAAAAAGGAAAACAGTGCACACACACTCTCACCGATAGATTGAATAATAATAATCGCAGAGAGGACCCTGCCTACCTGTATACAGAAGCAAACATAGGGTTTACAATGAGACTAAACCTATTTTAGGCAGCTACGTAAGAGTGTCCATCCTGCATGCAATGGGCACCTAGATAACTGTGCCAAAACTTAGAGTAGGTAACCTCRTGCAATGCACCCTCTCACCCTGCTCTTGGGATCAGCAACTCCCCTRTCTAATTCTCGAAATTACTATTTCTAACAAAGACAAACTGAAATTAGAACARAAACTCCTGATCTAGAAATAACTAAAGGTCAACACATGCATGCTTGAGGCATGCATGCATCCTCACCAGCTACTAGAAAATTGTTGTGTGCCATGCATGCTTGAGGCATGCATGCATCCTCACCAGCTACTAGAAAATTGTTGTGTGCCTCCATTCTTCCTCTATTAATGCATCATTTCTCTGACCTGCCGCRCCCTATGCTAGAATGTGCCATCACYATGGAGAACCAGCTTCAYGATCAACMGAGGTAAAATCTAACAAATAACATCTAAATACAATGACAAAAGAGTATCTACCATGGTGCATTCTTGCTCATGGTTGGGACAATCCATGTTGCAACCAACACTATCCTTTGAGCATGGATATTAATCAAAGCAGATCCTCCATCCCCCCTGGACAAAGTGCAAACATCCCAGGAAAGTAACAGAAGGTCCCTATTTGCACCCTACTTCCCCGAAAGAAGCACCCAAGAAGCAAAGTTGGCTATTCAGAATAATTTCAAATCTCAAATGGGTGAATGTTTTTAGGAAAGATGTAGATTCTATTGAGATCAGCACCAAACGGACATAATTACCCTCCTCACTTATGTAGGGAGGGGGAGCTTGTGTGATCGCCCTTCAGCTACATGATGTATTATTCTTGATATACATTTTTATTGTTTAGCGATGAATTATAAGATCCATTTTCCACCAAAACAAAAAATATCTTAACAAAATAATAGCTAGGTGCCATGCTTCTAAGGCCAAGATCAATTCCACCATTAATTTTGATGGGTGGAGTGATATGAAAAATAGAACCACTCTGAATTTCCTTGTGCCTTTTCATAAGGGCACTATTTTTTCTTGAAAGTGTTGATGCACTTGATCAAATCAAGAGAGTCTACTTGTGTGTGATTTGCTAGTCTTATTTCGGAGGTGAGTGTGGAGCATGTCATGCAAATTATTAGTAAAGATGCTTCCAATTATGATGTTGCTTATAGACTTCTCATAGAGAAATACCCAACTATTTTTTGGACCCCATGTGCAGTCCATTGTATGGACCTCATCCTAGAAGATAGAGGGAAACAAGCATGGGTAAAATCTATTCAAGAAAAGGACAAATGAATAACCATGTTTGTCTATAACCATGCATGGGTCCTCAACTTGATGAGAAAATATATTGAACAAGAGCTAGTCTAGCATGTTATTGCTCAGTTTGGAAATCTTTAGCCAACCTTATGTGCCCAAAAGAATAATCTTAAAAGAATGTTTGTCTACCAATAATGGCCTATCTCGAAGTACAAGAGGGCAAGTGCAATTGATTTTGTGCCATTGTCTTCTATAATCCTTTGTGGAGAGATGCCAGTGTAGCTGTTAAAGTTTATGAGCTATTGATCAAAGTACTAGAGCTATGTGGGGGCCACATCTATAAGACTATGGATAGAGCCAAGGAGGCCACTTCAGCAACCTTACCGTCTATAATACAATATGTATAGTTACAATGAATAAACAGTAGGATTGGAAGCCCCAATATAGAACGAAAGGAAGACAGAGAGAGAGATTTGAAGACATAAAAGAGTGAAAAGGTCATCCAACCCCAGTCTTCAATAGAAGCCAAGTCCACTGCAATATTTGATATGCGATCACTAAGAACTTGTTGAATGATGTCATCTAAAGAGAAATCTTTGAAACAAGACTCTACTAGGCCCAACTCCAAACAAGTCAAGTCTATTCGTTTGGGCCATATTGGTCAAATCTCATCAAACTTATTAAAACTTGATGAGTTTGATCAAGACTTAACGATTTTGACCATGTTTGACCAACTTAGTCATCGAGTTTGGCTATGTTTGACCAAGCATGATCATTTTGGCAAATTTTGATGAAGTTCGACAAAGATTTACCTATTTTAAGTATGCTTTAATTTTTTTATTTGCCAACTTTTTCTCAAGTCCGAGTCATACTCTTACTCTTTGGCTTTGTCAAATAGTTTGCAAGTTTGAGTCATGTGACTATCTAGTCCTGAGAAAGAATATTTTCACTTGGCCTTTATTTCATCTTACACTTTCTCTATCCTCAAAGTAGCAAAGATTGACACTATGCCTTCAAAAAATCTACTTCTTGTAAAGAAAAATTGCCATCTGTATAGTCTAAGGGTAATCCAAAGCAAAGTCTCTATTTAAGTGACTTGCAAATTCCACAAAGGGGGCTGCCATCAAAGAGTTTTAATGGAGATCAATCCTATTTGGAGATGTCCAACCTTGGTCTGCTATTTTACCACGAGATAGCTTGTCCTTAGAGTGGAAATCCTTGTGTCCTACGACAAGAAAGAAATTCAAATGATGACATTCATGATAATTAGACTTCACACTCATGGATGCTACTTTGACTATAATGACATCATTGCATGTAATGTGCCTGGATGCAAATTGGCACACTACTATTGCTCTTACAAATCTGAACTAGAAATAGAAGAAGAAATAGGATAGATCTGAAGCTCAAAGTTCAGAAATTTAGTGTTACCTATGTTTTTGTTGTAATTTGTACAAATATTATGTTTTTTTCTTTGTATTTTTTAATAGTATTGGTGTTCTTTATATCATGAGACATATAGAATTTACCTTTCCATACTAAAAATCGATTTCTAGCTTTGATTTCATTGTCATATATTTGTTCAAATTGTGCTTGGAAATCTAATTTATAAACAAAGTATGCGTTTGAGGAGAAAAAGATGTAAGATGGGACAATGTGGATATATGAGGAGAGGAATATTAGCAAGGGAAAATAAATTCTCATGTAGGACCATCCCAAGATTTGGAGAAAGACTTCTCCAAGAGACGTTATTAAGTTTGAATAGATAGAATTGATTAGGCACTCCTTATTTATACAAAAACCAGTGAATTCCTAACTTGAGGACCAAGTTACATTTATCGAGTAATTGGGATTTTATTAATACTAATCTTTCTAGTTAGGCTCTATTCAACATAAATGACCTGTAAAATTATATAAGGAAAATCTTAAGAACCTAGGAGTATAACTATACCATACTGCATTACTAAATAATGGGCTTACATACAAAATAGCTCATTTACATGTGAGCAAAAATTGTTGTGTTTGGGCACACAACCTTGCAATTACGTTATAAAGACTAAAAATCCACCATGGAGTTAAAGCACTTCGGAGCTTTGGTTAGCAATTGGGACCAAGACACTTGCACCATTATCAGAATTACTCTAAACTAGGGGACTTTTCGCAACACGGCAGATAGAAATAATGGTTCACCCACAATGAAATTTGGGCTCTCGCACCAAGTGTTTCTTGTTCCCTTTGTAATGGAAGACGAGAAAGAAATTCTGCAATTTCAAAATAGAATTGCATTTCCATACTTAATACATAAATAGATGGCTTTCATGAAAGCAGGTTTTCAAGTCAAATCAAGCAAAGTCTAACAGATATGATAAGGATTTCCATTACTGAGCTAGTCTACCTTTGAGACGACATGAGAAGTGTCGAGAAGAAGCTCAAGTATTTCTCTGGAAGAAGAAGCCTCGGCCCGCCTCTGTAAACCGTTTTGAAGAGCCAGGAGGGAGGAATCGATGCTGCCCCTAACGGAGCTTATTTTGGCCTTGAGTTCAGTTAGCGGCGTTCGCATTCTTAGCACTGCCCCCTCCACATCCACGAGCTTGGTAGTTAAATTAACGAAATCTGCATAGTCTCTGTTGATCAACTCCACCAATTCATTCTTAAGCACAGCGAGATGGCCCCGGAGCTCTGCTCTGAGTGTGTCCAGGGCAATATAGCGCCTCAGATCTGCAATGTATGATTCGCTCTCGAAATCGGATTGCAGGAACACGTCCTTTTTGAACCATAACGGCTGCTGTGAATCGTTGGAGTCTTCTCCAAACAGTGCTGAAACAGATCTTGGCCCCCTCGACAAAGGTAATTGTACATCGGTCATTTTCCTTGCCTTACCTTTCTGTGTGGACAGCCCTCTGCTCTGGCTCTGGAACAAGGAATGGAAATCGATAACCAGAAATTATGAACTCTCCGTTCTCCTACACCAGCATGGCTGACTTATTCGGGAAGAATGAAATAGGAGGGCCAAGTCTTCTTTTGTGTAAACATAATTCTAATGCTTGCCTCGGGTATTTAGGCAAATTACAAACAAATCGATTGCTTGCGCGAGAAGCATCTCCCTTGTATTTAGGCATCTCCCTTGTCAAGGGCGCGATAAGGGAGCGGTAGGGGTAGAGGTAGGGGCATAAACAATGCCCTTACACATTGGTGTGTCCTGAATAAGGCCAAACAATGCCCTTACACATTGGTTTGTCCTGAATAAGGCCTTGTTTAAATCTTCTACGTTTTTTATCTTCTACGTTTTAGTATTTTTTATTTTTTTTTGTTGAAATTCGGTAATATAAATTGGGTGAAATTGCAATTTTTTGTTGTTTAAATTGCGTTTATACAATTTTTATAAATGGATTCAACATGTTGAAAAACTTCTAGGGCACTTGGATTATACAGATTTCACCATTCAAATCTACATATCCAATAATTTCTCTCCAGATTTCAGATAAAATTAAACGGATAATATCCTCGAAAAAGAGTCAAAAGGTAGAACATTTAGACTACAGCCATAAATAATGCCCCAAGGAGGGAATCAGATATGAGCAATGCTTTGAGACAAGAGCAATGCAAGAGTGGTGCTTTGAGGAAGGGGTGGTTGGAACTTGGGACTATGTGTTCCAAGTCTCGGGGGGCATGAGGGTCATCTTGGTGGGTTGTTCGTGATCATAGTTAAATTTGGATAAGGATAATCAGTGACTAAGTTGAAGGTGTTAAAGATGGATGTGCCAACACTTTTTACTATAAATATTAATGTATGTGGTGTATCAAGGCACATCACGCCATGCTTGATTTGGGGAAATTGTTTAAGAGCGTTATCTACACTTTGTGAGTGTCTATCGTGAGATTCAAGAGCGTCTCATTGAAATGTTGAAACTTGGTGTGTTCCATATTTGGTGTTAACATCTAAGGTGGTGGATTGCTCAAAGCTTACTTTGGGAGGTTCGTGAGTTTACTTATTGTTCCAACAAGCTTCCTTCTTTTTAATGACTCAAAAATCTTTAGTGTCGTGAATGTCTCACTTGTGGTAGAGACACCATGCATGGGTTACAGGGAAGGGAAGCATGTTGATCCTTGATTTTATCTTGGTTTATTGGATGTTGTATAGTGCAAAGGTGTTTTTAAAGGCATGACAAGGCTATGTCATGTGACCATGAGATTCTTGATAACTACAATATGAGGTAGTAGGTGCACTGGGTTGGACATTCGATTCAACTTCAGTGACCTTTACTTGAGTTCCAATGTCATCTTCCATGATGTGTTTGGTTGGTTGAGTGGGGACGAATCCATAAAATGGCAAGGACCTAGGAGGATAGCCTCTAAAGTGTTATGATATTTAGTAAATTGTTCAACCAATGGCCTAGCATAGGGTATGGATTCTATGTTGGACCTACATGTGGAGTTTGCAGTGGTGCTTTGGGCAAAGCTTGAACATTGATGTTGTGTGTAGTTTGAGGTAAAGTTGCATTACAACCTTAGCGAAGGACAACGTTTTGGGCAGTTTAGAAGGAGGCCTTAGGGAACTTTTGTTATTAACTAAGTTTAGGTTGAGGGAAGGAACTAAATTTCTTTGAGTGTGGCTCATGTTATCTTGTATATTATTTATGTGTTGAAGTGATGTAATGTTTCAAGGTAGTGTTTGAATTTGTGAAGTTTACATGGTTGGATTGCAACTTTGGCTAGGTAGTGTCCTTTGAATGTTTGTTGGATTTACATTTGGGTAGGTGTTGGGACCTCTATAAGTGAGGTTGTGAGTTGAATTATTAGGGAGAGGCATGTTGAAGATGTTTATTTCAATGTGATTTAAAGTGGGTATATGATTTACATTATTTGTGAAGTAGTTGTTTCACAAGTTTAATGGTGTTTGGCTAAAAGTGATATTACCTTGGTTAACGTTTGATGTGTTTTGGGGATAGGCTCAGTTAAGGTTATTGACGATATTTGTAACATTGATGTAAAGAGTACTCGGGCAAGAAGTTGTCATTCTTGAAAGTGGAAAAAGGAGGATAAGAGTAGTCATTCACTTGAGAAACAAAAGAGTTAATGATAACTTCCCAATGGAGTTGCCAAAATGTAGATTGTGAAAGTGATTTGCAGAAGGAGGTAGCTTTATTCACCACTTTGCATTATGTCCTCTACTTAGTTTACTAAAATGAAGTATGCATATAAAAATGAAAAAAAAACGTAGCCTAATTAATCCCCTTTCAAACCCATGGTAATCATTGAGATTTGGTGCTCCAATATATATAGAAATGGGAGAAACAAGCAAGCCAAACAGTGGAAAAATTCATAATCTATCAAAGCACAAAATGTGTATAACCCATGTGCCCTAGGTAGTGAAGGTTACCTCCTCTCTCATAGGTTGTATTGAATCCTTATTTGAGGTGAAAATGAAGGTTGAGTGGAGTGCAAAGGGATGAAGCTAATGCACCAGAGGATACAAAAGACCTATCCAAGAAAGATAGATCCAAATGAATAAGGAGGAGATGCCAATAGTAAATAACCTTCAATGGGAGATAGAAGATCCAAGCAAGCCTGAGAACATTTCAAGTGACATGACAAGATCATAAATTCACAAGTGAGATTTCAATATAATCAAGTTTTAGTACGTCGAAGAGAGACCTTTGATACAAAGCAAGTGAGTATAAATAGATTTGGGGATGCTTGGAATGAGTGACTAGTTGTTGCACACAAAGAGGAAGCCACACTTTTTGTATCAATAAGACTATGTGTGTTGACCATCCAAATTGCTAGTGTCTAGGGACACTACATGTATAATTAAGAAAAAAAGGTACATGCAATGATCCAGGTGGATATCGGTGACCATCCACCTTTTCCAACTGGCTCATCTTGGCAGTTTTTCAGTTGGGAATTTTTTCCTAGTTTTTGGGTCCTGAACTTTCGGGGCTGTTTTAAGGCCCTAAACAACGTTTTTAGGGCTTGCCACAGTCAAATTATATCTACAATCAAAGTTTGATGGCATGATGTGTAGTCCTCGGATAGACCTTTCCAACGAGCTATCGTGTGCCTAAAATGGAGATCGTATGCAAAAATTACAATCCCTGGAAGTTGTTGTACTAACTTACCCCAACAGGGCCCACATGACTTTTGGCGCTTCATCTCCTACGGTTAGGTTTTTGGATGACTAGGGTTTTGGTATTCATGTTTATTGTAAAAAGGCTTTCAGAGCCTCATTGTAATCATCTTCTTGCAAATGAGCGCAATCGTCACATCTCTTCTCAGAGATAAGCCGCCACCATTCTAGCAAGTTTGTTTCTAGTCTGCATTTTATAGTTTCAACATATTTATTTATTGAATAGAAGTCAGTTTTACTGTATCTCTATTATTGTTCCTTGTGTCTCTGTGTTAATAATAATAATAATTTGTGTTCATTTCGTTTTGTTCATAAAATTCAGATCAGTGGTATCAAAGCAGTCTGCTCCTTGTCGTTCTTAATGCATGTCCCTTACGAGGTCAGGATACAAAGAGTTGGGTCTCGAGCTTGTTTCGCTTGAAGACAAAAGCTCTCGCACGCCCAAGCGACCTTCCATGGTGGGAGAAAAGAAAGATGATAGGACAAGAGATCCTTTCAAATTGTTGCTCGAGGAAGCCCTCGCACAACAGAGGAATGAGATGATGGATAATTTTGCGCAAATCCTTCGACGACTACCAACAGGCAACACATCCTCTTCAAGCGGAGGCGCCACCCCTTCAAGGTATAGATCAACTTTGATATTCCTATATTTGAAGGTCAGATAGACACATATGTTGTAGACAAATGGTTGAATCTGCTAGAAGGGTATTTTTCTGTCCATAACTTTTCGAATAGGCAAAATATTACTTTTGCGCTCCTCAAAGTCGTTCCCCATGTCAAAGATTGGTGGGAGACTTTCTGTGAGAAAAAGGCAACAAAGGAATCCTCATTATTTATAGTCGCACTCACCTGGGAGTCCTTCAAGGATGCTATTAAGGAGTAATACTACCTTGTTGGAAGTTATGACGACCTGTACACAAAATGGACTGCACTGCAGCAGGAAAGGGACCAAGCAGTGCCAGAGTTCACAAATATCTTCCATACCTTGCGCACCAAGCTGGGTATCAAAGATTATGAGTGACATATGGTGCTCAAGTATCACAGTGGTCTGCATAGATACATTAAGGTAGAAATGGAGTTTTTGGACATCTCATCCTTGGGCACGGCCTATTGATATCTCGTCAAAATCGAGCATAAGCTTAAATAAAAGACACTGCAATTTGGGTCTGGGAACCCCTCACAGCAAAAGCAGAGCAAGGGAAGCCCCAACCTGCAGAACAAAGGATAGAGAAAATATGGACAGCCTTGGGAAAACCAATATAAGCCTCAAGCAAAGAAGGACAATGGAGAGATGAAGAAAGATACCGGGAAGTGGTAAGACTTCCATAAGAGCGCCTGACATAACATTGTTGATTGTCGCTCAAAGCATTCATTGGTGGCTGAGGTGAAAGCCTCTGAATCAGATATAGCTTCCGACTCTAAGTCAGAACCAGAAAAGGGGAAACGAATCATTAACGCAGAACCCAGTGTCATCGTTGTTACCACCAATAACCAACCCGATGAGCCCGATGAGCCTGATGAGCCTGAGGAAGGTGAGCGACTCTTTCATTGACATATGTGGGTGAAAGGCACTCTGCTACACTTTATCGTTGATAGCGGTAGCCAGAAGAACCTCATCTCAACGGAGGTCGTCAAGCGGTTTTCCCTGTCGACAACGTCGCACCTGCAGACCTACACCATCGGATGGCTCTACCAAGGAAGTGATCTTTGTGTCAGCCAACAATGTCGCATGTCGTACAACATCAAGCCCTTCAAAGAAGAGGTATTGTGTGATGTTGCTCCCCTTGAAGTTTGTGATGTTCTTTTGGGCCAACCTTATTTATGGAAACGTCATGTTGTATATGAGTCTAGGCCTCACAGTGTTATTATTACTTTGAAAAGGAAATTGTATATGATACCCAAGGTAGTCCCACCTAGTGCCATTTCCTTGATCTCTACCAAGCAATGCAGGAAGGTCATCTCTCAGACTAGGAAGTTTGTCTTCTTCGTGATTCGCTCTCAGAGTGAGCGAAAGATTGTAGCCACATCCATGGCCTCTGTGGCCAACCTCTCCATGTAGTAGAAGCAAGTGGATAAGGTCATGGAAGAATACAAAGACATCTTCTCCTCACCTACTAGGGTACCTATGCACTGTCAGGTCAAGCATTCCATCGATCTGACCCTCGATGCATCGCTACCCAATGGAACAGTCTATCGTCCCTCTCTGTTAGAAAATGAGGAGATCAAGCATCATATCCAATAACTGCTCCACAAGGGGCACATCCGACCCATCTCATCACCTTGTGGAAGCCCAATCGTTTTGGTGTAGAAGAAAGACAGGACCTGACAACTCTACATTGATTATCGGGCCCTAAATAAAAACATAGTCAGGAACTAGTACTTGATTCCCCAAATTAACGATCTCCTTGATCAACTCAAGGGGGTCAAATACTTCAATAATATTAATCTGAAGTCTGGCTACCATCAGGTCCCAATAGAGCAGACAGATGTATGGAAGACTTCCTTCAAGTCAAAAGAAGGTCTTTTTTAATAGTTGGTCATGCTCTTTGGTTTGACAAATGCCCCAACAACTTTCATGAGAATGATGGATGATATCTTGTGGCCTTTCTCCAATTCTTTTGTAGTGGTGTGTCTGGATAACATACTCATCTACAGTAGGACTTAGGTAGAACACTTGCAGCATATTCAACAGGTTTTGCACACTCTACGACATCACAAGCTATATGCCAACTTGGAAACATGCTCCTTCGACATGGACAAGGTCCAATACCTAGGCTACATTGTTGATGAGCATGGCGTGTGTGTGGGCCTAGCCAAGATCCAGGTTATCCATGACTAGTTAGCCCCAACCACGCTCACTGAGCTTAGGAGCTTCTTAGGCCTTGCAAATTTCTATTGCAGGTTCGTGTTGGGATTCTCCCATATTGCATGGGCCCTCAACCAAGTAACTAGGGGTGGTGGTAAATCAAAGTTTATGTGGGGCCTGTCCCAAAAATAAGTGTTTGATTATCTGAAGCAACGCTTGTGCTCAACCCCAGTGCTTTCATTACTCGACCTACAATAGCCCTTTGAGATCAAGACAAATGCTTCAGACTATGCTGTGGGCGCAATTCTCACTCAACACGACCACCTCGTTGCCTATCATAGTGAGACACTATCATATGTTGTCTGTAAGTACCCTACTTACGATAAAGAAATGTACTCCATTGTGCAATCTCACGGCCAGTGGAGACATTACATTCTCGGGAAGGAGACAATCATCCACACTGATTGTTGAAACAGATCTTGGATTTTTAATCTCAAAAATAAAAAATCTTTTTTGTATCTTTGAGCCTTTGCATCATATAAATTTTTAAAGCAAAATTTTCATCTCCAATGAATTCAAAATGCCTTAGTGATTCATTTCTGGAAAAAGAATGGTTAAAATTTAAACGAACGTACGTTCCAAAAACCTGTTCAAATAATATTTTAAATGAACAGTAATGATAAAACTTAAGAAGTGTTAAATTCATATCGGGATATCGGGATTCGC
>ML790044.1:137153-149082 GCA_009831015.1 Picea engelmannii | reverse complement strand
TATAAACATGTTTAATCAACATATTGTATCTTGTTGGACAAGAAACAATTCACCTTGAAAAAGACTTAAATATTATATGCCATTAATGGTTATAAGTTTTTGCAATCACAATCTAAATTAAACGATTTCATAAAACTAAAATTACACATTTTATGGCAACTCTAAATTTAGATGAGTGATAAATCTCAAATTTAATTTAAAAGAGAGAAAACATTAATCATAGTAATCATTAGCATACTCATAATACATTTTATAAATCAAACAAACAACAACAACATCAACATGATATGAAAAAACATAATATACATGAATGATATACATATCAAATATTAATATCAATATACGTGTCAAATGGACATCTCATCAAAAGCAATAAACATTTCATATATGCCTCTCAAGTCAAATATATAACAATTAATATACATGTCAAGTACCACTACTAGCTAGGTATACCACCAAAGCCAGAGGCATTAGGGCCTCTACTACCAGAGGTAGATGGTATATTGGAACACATGTCAGATAACAATGACGAAAGTAGAGTTTGATGTATCTCTCCTTCGACATCATGTGGAGGAGGAAGATGATCGGTGGATGGTGTTGCTGCTGACACACGTGGAGGAGGAGAAGGTGGATCAATGGATGTTGTAGCTAGTGACACATGTGGAGGAGGAGGAGGATTTGAAGGGGATGTTGATTGGTCTGGTGGAGGGCTGGGTGGTGGAGAATCATGCGGTGGAAGATCAAGAGCATCATCCTTAGAAGATGAGCCAAATGAAGTGGAATGAGTAGCATCCCTCAACCTCTAGATGAGGTTGAGGGCATCGATAACATGACGCATCAATGACACCATGTCACAAGGAAGGGTCACCCATATGTCAAATATCTCTAGTACCTATAAGGTCTCTCGAACGTGTACATGTACCACTCCCTATCTGGAAATTAGACCACATATGTGATCCGCCACCTTAGTTCGAACTCTCCAATGCGGCCTGCATGGCATGCCGAGTCTCTATACTGGAGGTCGTTGAGCTACCTCATCCATATCCTAATCCTGTTGGGGAGGCTTGTCCCCAAAATATGTGCTAATATCTGCAAAACAATAGACAATAATAATCATATCATTGAAATAAAATGTTACAATAAATTACATGTGCAGTAAATAAGACAAGAAAATATGCAACTAGATTTATCAAAACATAACAATAATATTACCTCTATCATCTGGTGGTTCATATGGAGTAAATAGGATGTTTAGACATTCTCCAATCCACCCCCCTGTACAGGTACTCTACAAGATCGAGGATATGATTGTCCTCTTCAGCCAAAAAATTCACATATCTCTCTCTATTGATCGAAGTACATGGCCACTCTGGTTGGCCCCTCTTGGGAAACAACTGCCCCCACATGTGCATATGTGCATAAATCGTAGGCCTAGGAGGGAAAGCGAGGTAACATCAATTGAGTGACATGAAACCTCTAAAAAAAAACCGTAAATAGTTCCGATGCAAATGGGAAGAATAACCTCCCATAAAAAACAAAGTGACAACGATCCGATGCAAAACAAAACTGACGAAAAAATATCTCTGACCACATAATCAGTCAAGACCTCTGAATTAAACTATCTACATAGTTATTGACGCTTGATTCTGTAAGGACTGAAACGACAACCTCACGAGGATATGAATCCTCCTTCATTTTTATAGAGGTGGTATTCCTCTTTGGCTTATGATAATCTTAATAACTTTGGATCGAGAAATAATATAGGACCTTAAGGTAGTCCAATCTTTTAGGCTCAAAGAAAGATTAAAATTTTGAAAAGTAAAAAGATTTATAAAAGAGCATTCCTGAGAAGTGGTCCAGGAATCTCACACATCACACATTACAGAAAATAAACAAATTTCCTCACATCCATCATAAAAAACATAAATATTTCTGATCGCATAAAAATAAAAGAAGATGGTATGTATGCACGAGATAACTTTTATAGAGTAAATGCTTGTATAGCTCAAAAGAAGATTATGATAGATCAATTTCAAATACTTGATACTCAAAACTCAGAGTTATAAAATACAGTCAAATTTGATCCCGAATTAGTTTTTTGGGATTTCTCAAAAAATAATATTGTCTGTTACAATGCTTTGAAATTAAAAGGTGTTTGTCCAAAGGAGTGGGATTGGGGCTCCCACAGACCATAAAACAAACATATAAAATAATATAAAATGTATAAGGAAGAAAGTGGGTGGATGTCGAACAACATAATCTGGAAAGAAGACAAAGATAAAGTTATGAAGATTCGGTTATACTTTTCTATTCAAAGAAGAATAATAATTTGATGAAAACCGATAAAGAAATAAGCATGTGATTGGCGTGGACTTACAATGATGGTATCTCTCCTTTTAATTTGTTTGTTTTCGCTTCCTTTATACTCTTGCTGGTTGCGGTTTGATTACCGGTCATAACTACCTCTACTGGAATTTCAGAAATCTTGGCGATTGAGTTATTCAACCATTCTTGGATAAATTTCCTCAATGGAGCAATGATTACTTCTATTTTTATCTTAACATTAAACAATTCCTTTTCAATTTCCCTAAAATCATTAGATAAATTTTGTAATATATTTTCAATGTCTTCATTTTTATTTGTGTACTTGACAAGCCAACTGTCAATTTCATCATGTGTAAATTCCATCACATTATCAAACTTTTCAGTCGACGTCCTTTTTAATTCTTCAATTTGTTCTTCGAAATGTTGTTGAGTCATTAGCATAGAATTTGAAATATACTTAGGGTCAGAGACTTCAATGGTGGTTGCAGCGATATCCAAATCAAGGATTTTTAAGTATGCTTCATTTTTCCTTCTCGATAAGTCAGTCAATTGAGTTATTAGACCTTTTAATACATTAATTATTTCCATCCAACATGATTTCAATTGTTTTATGTGGCTCAGAGAAGGTAGATTTTCTTGCTTTCTTGTTTGCTTTGTCATTACCGAGAATTTCATTGTAAACATCACAACTCCGTCAGTGTAGAACCCTTCATCATTTTTCAAATCCAAGTTTAAATATTCCTTGGTATTTTGAATTCTTAAACCGAGAGAAGCAAAACTCTTTGCCATATCCCGCAATTCTACAATTAATGACATTTTTTTCTTAATATTTTGTTCAACGAAATGTTGGGTGGTTGTGATTAAATTGGAAATTCCTTTGACCCTTGAACTCGGTTCTGAGTTTTCTTGAAGACCTTTTCTAGGATGAATCATAGCAACGAGAGAAGCCATAATAGGTGGAGGCATGAGAGTTGCCTCCAATTCTTTAATTATTTCTTTCAACTAGGCATTATCTTCTTCCATGTGTGCAATTGAAACATCAAGTGCATCCCATGTACCTCTATGAATAGATGATAATTTGGAAGGTAACATATCTCGAGTATCAATGGTAGACCGTAGCTTTCTGATCTTACTCTTTGTAGTTCTCTCAAAAACTAATTTCTTAGATTCTTTATCAAAAGATGCATTTTGTACAACAAACGTTTCCTCATCAGAAAATGTCTCGCCTGGATCATGAGTGCGGAGAGAGGATGTACATTTTCTCGAGCTGATACTTCTACATCTGGGAAAGTAATGTTTTCAATATCTACATCCAAATCCATGTTATCCAACAACAAATCATATTCCGAAACATGTGTTTCATCCCTTTCTTGATGTGAATTAGTTCTTTTTCTCTTGACCTTTAGTTTATCAGGATTCTCTAGGTTCCCTTTAGGACGGCTCCTCACTTCATCATCTATTGAGTTAATGCTAGGAACTTCTTCTAGAGACAACTAGTGACTGAACATTTTTATCACTCGAGGGTTTACCTCTTTCTTTATGATGCTCTGTAGTGTTTATGACAATCTTTGTATATTCAGAATCTTTGTCGGCTTCTTGGTTACTAGGATCGTGGCGATGGTTTTCTTCTTCTTCATCGACGACTGAATTTAAAAGTGCAGGGCTGAGCCCAACTGAAAGTAAATGATTATAAAAAAGGTGATTCGGGTCGAAATCCTTGATTTCCTCTGCAAATCTTAGGTCATAATTATCGAAATAAGAAAAATATTCATCTATTTTGGAAATTCCCCAGAGAAGAATTTCACCAACTTTCCATGGGAGAGGTATGAACTGCTTTTTCCTTTTTGCAGATAAAGTATGGAACCATAATTTATATTGCCTGGATATTTCAATGATAAATAACTTATCAGATATATAATAGGGAAAGAAAATAGGTTTTTCAATAGAGTAGAAAACCCTAACTACATTATAATCTTCCATTTTCTCCATAACTCCTTTTCCCTTCAGAAAATCTGTTGCTTCCAATGATAACCGTGAAGTGTCATCCCCAAATAACAATTTCTTGAATTTAGATACAAAATTTGAATACACCTCATAAAAATGATGGCTGACTCTCTACCTCCATTGAGTTTGGTACGACATGGTCACATGGTCTACCTTTATTTTAATTCTCCGGGCAATGTTTAAACCCTCAAAAGTAGGACAATATGTAATACCAAATATCAAATAAGACGACATATAAAACCTTTTATTAGTCTTGAAATTAGTCAAGTGTGCATTGATTTCATTCAAAATAATCTTCACCCAGTCGAAGATATCATTTTCATGAACCACGAAATGAAATATATACAATGCCAGTCAGGGAATTGTCTCTGTAGAGTCCTGGCCAACAATTTGAGTAAATAACCAGGCAATTTCTCTATAAGGATTCTTTAAAGAGATTGCATGAATTCTGGATATGTCCTTAGGAATTGACGCGAGGTCATGGAAATATTCTTGAAGAAGCTCTATTCCACTGTTCTTTCTTTTTAATAAATTTCTAGCTTCCTCCCCTTTATAGACTAGGTTCAACTCTAGCAATTTCAACATTTCTCTAAATATTGAAGGCGCCAATGAGATAGGAGAACTATTCTCCAATTTTATTACTCTTATGTTTTGAATAAGCTTATCGACACACCAGGTGGCAATATCCTTGCATTTAAAGACTCATGGAACACATCCCGCGAGAACTATTCCTAAGGTCCACACTTTGTTGTCTTCTCTATCCAAAATTTTTGAATAATACTAGTAGGAGTGGGACCAATGATAATTATGATCTTCCCTAGAAAATAGGTTCAAAGTATCCCCACAGAATGATTGTTTTCTCATGGCCATCCCAACGAAGATCACTAACTTTTCTTGAATATTTTGCACAGTAAAATGAACTTGAGTTAGATTTCTTTTTACATAAACATTAAATCAAAATAACTATTACTAGCCTCAATATTAGCATCATTAATTAACAACCACTTCAACAATAAATTTGGTAGTTGGTTCCATAGGGATAACGATAAATGTGACACTGAAAAATGTGAAGGGACAAGTAACGATGAACAATCGAGGTTGGTGACTAGTATGAAAAGGCAGATATACAAGTCTGAAGGTCCACAAATCTAAAAGTCCGAGTGTATGAAATGGCTAAGTATTGGAAAGTGTCAGGCGGACAATGGAGAGAGTGGAGGTGCATCAAGTAGGTCCATAGGTCCGAAAGTCTGAAATTCTGAAGTGCAAAAGAATTCTAAGTGTTGAACGGACTTATACATGGGTGAACAAAAGATAATGCAAGTGCGAGAGTCTGAAAGTCCGTGAACGTGAAAATTGACTAAGTATGGTAGTACCAAGAAAGGTAAAAAGAAGGGAGAAAGAGAAAACATAAAAAGGGAAGGTATAGAAGGGGGAAAAGAAAAGGTAATGAAAGAAGTNAAGTGGAAAAAAAAATAAGGGGGGGGGGGAGAGAACACAAAAGGGGTTCAACAATTGGCTCCAACTATGGGATGATAACCCCGTGCGGGTTGTCAAGAATTTAGAATCTTATGACCAATTGTTTTATCCGTTGGGAAATGGAGTCTAAACTGTAAGGATATACATAGTAAAATAAAAAACTATGTACAAAGAGAAGAGAGAGTTTTAGGTGAATTTTTTTTCCAGGTGTCGCCCATTGACAGGAAACATTAACATTTTCGCTTTCATGTCTTTAAGCATATATGAATTGAAACCCATGATTTTCTCAATGATGTACGACCCGATCCAAAGTGCTTAAAACTTTGTGTGCATTGACGACTTCTCCTTAGCTTTGTTCCAGAGTAACACCAATTCATCTTTTTGAATTTTTTTTACTGTTGCGCTATGATCAAAATATCTTTTGACATTTTGCTACCTCTGAGATGTTCTATGCAGAGATTCACCTCGTTCTTCTTCCAATCTCAATAATTGATTTAATCTCTTTTGCATAGGAGAAATATTTTCAATGTCCTCTATGTCAACTACATAAGTCAAGGCATTCAGTTCAAGGATGATTGGAATTTTTTCTTCCTTTATGTAAACCAACATATAAGGAGACATCCCAGTACTATCTTTTGGATTCATTCTGCTTGCCAACACAACATCTATTAATTTCAAGTTCCAATTCTTCTAACTTTGATCAATAGTTTTCTTTAAAATCTGAATAAGTGTCTTATTGGTAGACTCGGCAAGACCATTCCCTTGTGGATAATAGTTCGAGGATTATCCCATGACAATGCCATACTCTCCGCAAAATTTTGTAAATTTTGATTCGATGAAGATTGAGCCATTGTCAGTAATTGAATTTTTCTGGAACACCAAATCTTGATAAGATGTTATCCTTAAGGAATTTAATTAATTCATCAGAATCAACCTTTTTCAATGCTATGGATTCTTGCCATTTAGTGAAGTAGTCCATAGCATTAAGAATATATATATATATATATATACACACCCCTTACTTGATTTTGGATTTATTGGTGTGAATGATTGTTCTACAGATATGGGTTGTAAAGGCATTGCAAACCTTTTCATCTTCCCTGAAAATTGTTGACAAGAGATACATTTTATCACGGTAGCATATGATTCCTTGAAAACTAATGGCCAATAAAATCCGACTCTTATTATTTTATGCACTGTAGTAGTAGGTGAAAAATTCCCCTCGCATATGCCTTCATGAAATTGTTGTATTAACTCCTGAGCTCTCTTTTCATCAACACACTTTAATAACATACCATCATAATTCCTTCTGAACAAGATTTCAGCAATCGACACATTGATTTGATTTCATTTTTTAATGTCCTTCTTTCCTTTGGAGTCACGGTGACATGAAATTGTCCAGACTTTAAATAAAACACAATATCTTTGTACCATTCAGAGTCAGATATAGGTTTTCCAATTGAAAACAAAATGGCTCCATTCAAAGCATCATCGTTTGCAATAAGCTTGCACAATCCTTTCCCTTTAATTGCTTTTAGAGGCTTAATTTCAATGTCATACTCTTGAATTTTTTCCAACCAATTTTCCCGTTTCCCTTCTCTCAATTGTCGGTTTAAAAGCATCTTAACAGGAGAGGATGAAACATATGCAATGACATGATAATTTAATATATAGGTCTGAAAGTGTGCTACTACATTTACGATAGACAGAGCTTGTTTCTCCAATTTCGAGTATCTTAATTCATAATCATGGAGAGTCTTTCTCATGAAACTGATTTGTAACTCTTCACCCTTGGTGTTTCTTTGAGTAAGGACAGATGCCACAACAATTTATGTTGTAAATGAATACATAATGAAATCTCTTTGAAAATCTGGACTAATGAGTACTGGGACCGTAGTGATTACCTTTTTTACGTTACTAAAGGCTTCCTATGTATTTGAAGTCCATTTGAACCTTTGATCCATTTTCAACAATAAATTGATCGGTTTTACAATGCTTTCATAATTAGGAACAAATCTCCGCACAAAATTGATTTTGCCAAAAAATGACTAGACTCCTTTCTTACATGATGGAGGGTTGAGTTCATTAATACCTCTAACCCTCTCTGGGTCAATATAAACTCCTTCTTTGCACACAATATGCCTAAATAATTTGCCTTCAGTCACAACAAACAAACATTTCTTTGGATTCAAAGAAACTTCATATAACTTACATATTTCAAATACTTGCTTTAGATGATGAATGTGCTCATTTCTTGTCTTTGAATGGATTGTCAAATCATCTTGGTAGTCCGCCATGAATTTCCCTATCAAACCTTCAAATGTGTGGTCCATAACCCTCTGAAACGTAGCTCCAACATTCTTTAAACCAAATGGCATCCGAGCATATGCGTATGTCTCCCAAGGTGTTATGAAAGTTGTCTTCGCTTTGTCTTCCTCTGCAACCAAAACTTGATTGCATCCAGAAACACCATCTAACATGGACATACAAGTGGATCCAGTGACTTGTTGAAGAAGTAATTCCATGTTAGGCAGAGGATAATTATATTTTACACTTGATTTATTTAGATCCCTAAAATCCACACACATTCGAATCTCCCCAATCTATTTTTCTCACAACCACCGTGTTTGAAATCCAGTCAAAATGCTTGATGGGATATATTATTCCAACTTTCTTCAATTTTTCCAACTCAATCTTCACAAATGGTTTCAACTTGGGATTTATCATCCTTTTTTTCTGTTTGACAGGTTTTGCTCCTTCTCTTAATGGGATGATATGTTGAAATATTGTCTTATCATATGCCTTTAAATCATCATAACTCCACGCGAAAACATCAAGATATTCTTTGAAGAGGGCAACATATTAATCAACTTCTTCGGATGTACAATCAACTCCCAAGTTAATGCACTTTGGGGAACTATCAATCTCAATGTTGACTTTTCTCGTTTCTTGAAATTTTCAAACCGATACTTCTTCCATGATATTTTTGGCATGATTATCTATTATAAAAAGAGAGATTTAGACTAAACACAATTATTTGAAACGAAGATAATGTAATTATCTTCATCTTCATTTTCATATACTAGAAAATCCTCTAGGTCTTCATCATTTTCAAACACTTGAAGATACTCCTGATTATTAGGTACTGAAGGTTGAAATACTCTTTTTACCTGGAAAGACATTTCACTCTAGATATCATATGGGTTCAACAATGAAGCGACCAATGCTAATGAATCTACCTTCTGATTTTTGTCCCTTAGAATGAAAGAAATATTAAAAGAACAAAAGGTCTCCATCAATTCATTTACTCTTTTGAAATATAATTTAAGCCTTTCCTTCTTAATCTTGTATTTCTTAGTGACTTGATTTATTATCAATTTAGAGTCACCAGTCACAATCAAGTGTTCAATCTTCATTTCCCGTGCAAGGGTCATTCCTTGAATCAAAGCCTGACACTCTGCTTCATTATTTGTGCAAGAAAACTCAAGTCTGATGACATGTGAGTGTACAATTTTTTCGGGGCTTTTAAGAACAATTCCAACTCTGCTCCTTGAGCTTGAAAGAGTTCCATCGAATGACATCCTCTAGTAGCCCACAAAACAATTATCTTATTTTTTATATCGTCAATTTGTTCCATATCCACGATGGCATAGTTTTCAATACCGACATCTATATAATCTTCCATTAGCTCGTTATCCTTCTTTTTGAAAGAAAATGGTCTCCTAGGTTCACGAGGAACCTTGATCATTGCTCTGTCTTTATCCGAAAACATCATGCAACTTCCATCATTCATTACATAGCCTCCAATCATGGATGACTAGTCTCTTCTGATGACAACTCCATATGCAAGAGGAAGATCCACCACCACAATATTGAAAACTGTAATAATATGGGGAGTGACAGTAATCCAAGCATAAAAAACTTTAATTTCTCCATAAGCTGGCACCTGCCTAGAATCAATCGTGTAAATGCTTTCACTTGTTTCATATTATCTGGTGCAACTCATACTAAGCGCCTCCATTACTTCCAAAGGCATGATATTGTTTGTCGCGCCAGTATCAACTAAACAATTATGGAGTGCAACATCATGGTTTTGTATCAAAATATAGAGGGGTGAGACTTTGCCTCTCAACTTTACTATTGATGTATTTTGAATTTGCTTTGGATTTACGCCGACTGCTTCAATTCTTCCCACTGGCTCGTCCAACAACTTCAAAATATTCCCCCCCTGTTGGGGAATCTTTGCCACTTATGTGAAAGGCAGAGTAATTCTCAATTTACTTAGATCATCAACAACATTACATATCATCTGAAGGTGGTTTGGCATCTGATGTTGCTTCTTTAATTCGATATTGCTTATCATACCTTTGTTACTCTCTTTATCATTGTCTTTCTCTTTATATTTTTCAAAGTTATCTTTAATTTTGGACTTATTTACAAATGCCTGTGTTTACAACATTTCTTGCGAGACCGAATCATCTTCCCCTTCTTCAAATATATACATACATAGACGTCTCGCATCCGTCCATCTGTACATGTTCAAAATTTTCTTCTGGTAAATGATCATTTTCTGCTTCAACTATCTATTCATTGTATGGTTCATCAAGAATCACTACATTCAGAATTGGTTGCCTGGGGACCCTCTG
This sequence comes from Picea engelmannii, assembly GCA_009831015.1. Lineage (NCBI taxonomy): Eukaryota > Viridiplantae > Streptophyta > Pinopsida > Pinales > Pinaceae > Picea > Picea engelmannii. The sequence continues at coordinate 138,631 of ML790044.1, read as the reverse complement.
TCTTTGTTTATTATCAACATTTTCAAACCTTGCTCTTTGCTCTTGAGGAGGGTTCCTTATTTGTTATGAGACCAACATCCTTGAATTTGGTATATAATTACCATTCCTTCTCAATCTCGTTATTTCATTTTGCATTTGTCTAATGGTTCTATTCATATGTGCAATCTCGATCCTTTGCTTAGTTTCCTGGGTTACAACAGGGTCTCTTTTCACATCCGGTATAGTCCCTTTAAAAAATTCCCCCATCAATTGTCTGATTTTGACTTGGTCGCGACCTTTTCTCTTCATTCTTTTTCGAACTAGATGCTCCTTGATCATCAATATTTAGATTACCCATCTGCCTTTGTACTTTTCTGAGAATGATGTCAGGGTTAGCGCCTATTTCAATCATGATTTCCTCCATCTTCATATCTTTGGTCATTGCTTCATCCAGAGTATCAATTTGAGAAGTTCTAGTGGCAAACTTCACATTTGATGGCATGACATTCTTATAGCAACCAAGTATTACTGGATCATTTGGCCTTTTATCTTCAGGGATCTTGTTCAATATTTTATTGAATCTAAGATTGAAATCTCTTATTCTCTCATTTTTATTCAGGAAAATTTGGGTGAAATTAGTGAGAAGGGTATGATATGTGACTGGGGGAGCGAACATATTCAGGAACATAGCTTCAAGGTCATCAAAAGAGCCGATTGACCTTCTGGGCAATGTGGTGTACCATTCGTAAGCTTGGCCCAATAAAGTTTGGAGAAAAAACCTTACCATTACGTCATCATGTTCAACAAGATGGAAATCACAAAGATCCAAAAACAAATCAATATGTCTCTTAGCATCAATACACTAGTAGAAAAAGACAAATTTATGACTAAAAATTGCATATAAATGACTAAGTTTAGTCACGTGACTACTAGTAGTATATTGTCGGACATATATAACACGGCCAAATATATGACTACAAATTTTTAGTCATTTATTCGTTGTTTTGGTTGATTGTTTTGGTGGTAACTTTAGTCATTATTTTAGTCATTAATTGTTGTTCACCGATCATTTATTTGGTCGTGGTAGTCCATTATTGTCGTCAACAAGTAGTAAATTTAGTCATTTGTATCATTTATTTCCGTCAACATGTAGTATATTTAGTCATTGTAATCATCATTTTCCGTCAACATGTAGTATATTTAGTCATAGTAATCATCATTTTTCGTCAACTAGTAGTATATTTAGTCATTTTTATTCTCTAATTTCCATCCATTGGTAGTATATTTAGACAATGTTGTAGTCATTGATTGTCATTAACTGGTCATTTATTTAGTTGTGGTAGTCATTTATTGCCGTCAACAAGTAGTAAATTTAGTCATTTGTATCAGTTATTGCCGTCAACTAGTAGTATATTTAGTCATTTTGATTCACTGATTTATGTAAATTGGTAGTGTATTGATATAATGTTTATTAGTTGCATAATCATTATATTTACTAC
>ML790044.1:96397-137103 GCA_009831015.1 Picea engelmannii | reverse complement strand
GTAGTAAATTTAGTCATTTGTATCAGTTATTGCCGTCAACTAGTAGTATATTTAGTCATTTTGATTCACTGATTTATGTAAATTGGTAGTGTATTGATATAATGTTTATTAGTTGCATAATCATTATATTTACTACAAGTTTATTAGTAAATGACCAATTATATAATGATATGAATAATTTATTATTTACCATAAATTAATTGTGTAATGCAGAAATAAACATAGTACTAAACATAAATTAAAACATTAAATAGCTTAGTATTAAACTTAAATTAAAACATTAAATAACTTAGTACTAAACTTAAATTAAAACATAAAATAAAAGATAAAAGATTGATTCTAACATGATCATGATAAAAAACTAAAGTAATCTAACATAAAATCAAATTAAAACATATAATTTGCAATTTAAATTAACTTCAAGATGTCCATATATATAATAAAAAATGCTAAAAGTAGTACAATGTTGTGATTGAGAGTTTCCAAGTATGCAAAAACACCATAATATAATATCCATGAATAATGTACATTCAAACTACTGAATGTATAGAAAATCAAATTAAAACATATAATATTGTAATTTAGATTAAAGGCAAGATGAACACACACACACACACATATTAAAAAAGATCAAAGTCCACAAATACATCATAATAAAACATCCATCATAATAAAAGATCCATGAACATTAATATACATTCAAACTACTACATAAACATAAAATCAAATTAACACATAATATTGTGAACTGCAAGTTGATTATATATATATATATATATATATAAACAATGTCAAAGTAGTACATTACTGTTACTGTGAGTTTCCAAGTTTGCAAATACACCATAATATAAAAAATCCCTGAAAATAATTTCATTCAAACAAGTGTCACTGAGTGTTTCCAAGTCTCCAAATACACCATAATATAAAAGATCCCTGAACATACATTCAAACAACTGCATAAATGCAGTGGGCCAAGATGTCTAACAACTGTGATAAAAATCATCCATATCATTTTTTGCAAATATTTCAAAGGCCATAGTGTGAAGCTTCCTTCCTTCTCTTTTAGACGAACAGATCCATCTATTTTGTCTTCATATAGAAGGAGTATGTTACTTGTGACCTTTATAACATTTACATTTCTGTCTCCTGATCCACTCAATTTCACTCCATGTATAATATATAATGAGTGAATCCGTCCGATGTCCATAGTAGCATTATCATACGGATCCAACAACTTTACTTTGTCACCTTCTTGGAGTTTATGATCAATACATTTTTGCAAAAACAAAAAGAAATACACGTTATCTTGAGTTATGAAAAATGTTAAAACAATATATGAAAAATGTTAAAACAAGAATTATATTATAAGATTTAGCATTTAATTATTGCACTCACCTCGAGTTCACTAGTACCACTATGAATATACTCCACATTATTCTCGAGTTCAACGTAAATATGATCATTATAAATATTGAGATCACTTAGTGCATCTTTCATAGCTCTTTTGATAAGGACTTGTCCTTTTCATTGTGCTTCTTTTATAGAGTTTCCCTACATGTGGTTTCATCATGCAAAAAATATATACAACATTCAAAATTATGAAGAATGTCTTATTAGGCATTCAAAAGTATGAAGAATACAAGCAATAAATTTTTGTCAAAAAAAAACATTTTAAGCGTGAAAATTTATGACAAAACATTGGGACAGATTAACTATCACAACAAAAATTTGATTACCTCAAATTCAACACCACTATCAACAATGTCCTTTACACATTGCTCGGTGAGTTCTTGATGATCACTATGACCAATATTGACATGCTCTTGTGCAGTCTTCGGAGTTCTGTTGACATAAATGCCTTTTCCTTTTGGTGACATTGTATGTTTTGTATGATTTCTATGCACGTGGTTTAACCATCATGCAAAAAAATATACAACATTTAAAATTACCAGCAAACTGTCTCAAAGGGGACTGTTCTCTTTTTCAAACAATGAAACAACAAAATCACAATAAGCATTGGCAAAGATGTAAAAAAAGAAGTGCAAAACATGAAACATTGTAATGAGCCTTCAAATCTCTTTTATGATATGATAGTTATGATATTAAAAACATTTAAATCATTATTTTACAAGAAATGATCTCATTGTCCAAGGCAGTTAACCTTACAATTCATAACTTTGGATATTTGTAGTCGAGTTGTCTTAGAAAAAAGTAGCACTATATGTCAATAGTAAAAAAAGTTAAGCATCAAGCAACTTTCCATTATCAATAGTCGTGTCACCTTAGCAAAAAGGAGCACTATATTTAATATCAAATAAAGGTTAAGCATCAAGCATAAAGGGATACCACTTGTATAGGAGTGGACATTTACATCTTATAATAATTACCTACATAAATTATCTCAATAAAAACAAACTTCTTTATTTTGTATTGCTCTTGTATTTATATATTTCCATCTACAATACCAAATCAACAAAGGAATCTTGATAATATACTGAATTCTATGGAACCTAGGGTTGTGAACTGGTACATTGTCACAAAAGGCGAGAATGAGGAAGAAAAGACGCTGAATGCAACCTATATAATCAATGTGGCGAGGAAGTTTGGATGATCAGTTTTCCTTCTACCTGAAGACAATGTTGAGGTCAATCCTAAATGATACTTGTATTGATTGCAAACATTATGCTTTGGAGTCTTACAAAACAAACCAGTGAAGATGCAGGGATTTCATACAGTGAAAATGGAAGTGTAACTAGTAGTTTCTCAAACCTTGTTATTGATGACAATAATTCAGAGGCTTCTTAACTTATGCAGGAGCATCCCGCTTCCATAATTTCATGTACATATGATAGGACTAGGGGGGTCTTCTGGTTCCAAGGGATTTGGTTCCCTAAGTCTTGTTTTATGTGTATTTCCTATAATTTGAGTGATTTTAAGTGAGAAACATAGGGTAGGGTTTAATTCATAATTGTGAAGATTTATTTGTAAATGTTCTCGAATCTGTGAGAACATGAGAGAATGAGGGGTTGTGATATCTTAGGGTTGTAAAGATATCATGAGTATCTTAGGGATTAGGAGATACTAGAACTGGGATTTGGATGAATGGATAATGGATCTAGGAGGATCCTTAGGAATCTGTTGAGGATTTGTCGGATCTGAACCAAAAACAATTTAGGATCCTTTGTATATTATTGTAAGCTTTAGAGGCATTCGAAGTTGGCCAAAATAGTGAGAAATCAGGTTAAAGGGTTGGCCACATAAAGAGGAAATTGGGCAGAGATAGGTTGGCCAAATACAATGAGTATCAGGCCAGAGAAGGCTAAGGAGAACCTTATGTAAAAATTCTATGTATATTAATAGAATCCACTATGTTTCGAGTGTTATTGGACTAAGTTTATGATGCCTTTGTTCATTAGGAAATGATAAATCCCTATATATTGTGTAAAAGTGTGTTTGCAGGCTCGAAAATCTCAGGAGAGATAAACCTGTAATAGTGCATAGAAGAATCTGTCACCGATTAGACTTTAAGAATCGTGACCAAGCTCAGGAGGGAGTCACGCTTTAAATTGACATTGTTAGGGATTGCAATCCCCAAAGGATCAATGGAAGGGTCCTTTAAAACCATCAAGAGAACCCTGCTATAGAAGAGGGACCCTTAGTCATCGATTGTTGATCAACGGAACGGATCGACGATCGTCGTTCCTCGTCGAATTCTAAAAAAGGTCCAAGGAAGAAACTGAGGAGTCAAAGAACGATCCCCAAATGTCCATCTATTGGTTAGAAGCAACACAGACCGTCAGATGGAGAGTAAGTAGTTGAACAAGATTTTAGTTTTATAGTTGTCCATATTTTGGACTGGGACGCCGCAGGCCGTCCGATCGAAAGTGAGGCAAGGCAACGATCATTTAAATTGTGACCGTCAAATCAACTTGTAGTGAATAGCTACCGTTGGATTAAGAGTTAGTTTGTAAACAATCAGAGGTAGAAACCAGTGGTAAGCACATCATGGGAAAGGTGGTTTAGAGGTGGTAGCATACTGTGCACGCAATAATAAGAAGGAGCCATGTCAACTAGGCAGTTTCCCCAAGATGACGCCATGCACATTGTGAAGGATCGTTAAAACCTGTGCAAGTTCGGGTGCACGGAACTTTCATCACAACAACTAATACAGTTGTGGTCGTCGATCTGTTTGGCAGAGTTATAAAGAGTTTAGGCACCTTTTTTATTAGTACAAGGGCCTAGGATTTGATCACATGAAGTTAACGCCCGAGGGGAAAAGGGATAGGACATGTAATACTCTGTTTAAACTAGAATTACACCAGAGAAGCTTATTTAAAGGCTTAATTAGGAGATGAGTCAATCCTTGGAGAACACCTTAGATGGTTTAGAACAACCAAAGGAATAAAGGTTGTACACTATGGGTAATTTTGCATCTTTTCTTGAAGAAGGTGCACCATTTACCACTTGATAATGGAAGTGAATGTATATTACAATGGCAGGCTATGTGGAAGTATTGGTTTCATATCCTTGGCTTCAGAGCCAATTCACCCAGGTAGAGCTTCAAACTTTAAAATAACAATATGCATCCATGAAGAAGGAGAAAGGTGAATTAATTGTTCGGGATTTGAGCTCTGTAATGACTAAACTGAAATATTTTTTAGGAGTTATTCATTGAGGATGAGGTAGGAGTTGTTGTGGGGGAATACCATTAGAATGCAAAAGAGATTGTGGATTTTGAAGGTTTTCTATGGATTTATCTTAATTTGCAGACACGGGTAGATACAAAATTAAGTGGTTCCAAGAACAAATATGCATTTCTAAAGACTTCCACAACCACCTTGCTTCACACAATTGGATAATTTGAGAAGGTGGCATTTTTTTCTCATATCAATAGTTACCTTAGAGACGATCCAGTGGTGAAAAGATACCTTCCAATTGATCCTATGAAAAATGATCTCTTTGATATAGTGAAAGATGACAATCTTCTATGCAAATTGATTAATGTGGTTGTTCCTGGAACCACCGATGATCGAGCAATAAATACGAAACCAAAGCTTAATGCATGCGAAATACATGAAAATCATACACTTTGTCTCAATTCTTCAAAGTAAATTGTCACAAAAGGCGAGAATGAGGAAGAAAAGAGGTTGAATGAAACCTATATAATCAATGTGGCAAGGAAGCTTTGATGCTCAATTTTCCTTCTACGTGAAGACGTTGTTGAGGTCAATCCTAAAATGATACTTATATTGATTGCAAGCATTATGCTTTGGAGTCTTACAAAACAAACCAGTGAAGATGGAGGGATTTCAGACAATGAAAATGGTAGTGCAACTGGTAGTTTCTCAAACCTTGTTATTGATGACAGTACTTCAGAGGCTTCTTTACCACTTGATAATGGAAGTGAATGTATATTACAATGACAGGCTATGTGGAAGTATTGGTTTCAAATCCTTGGCTTCAAAGCCAATTCACCCAAGTGAAGCTTCAAACTTTAAAATAACAATATGCATCCATGAAGAAGGAGAAGGGTGAATTCACTGTTGGGGATTTGAGCTCTGGAATGACTAAACTAAAAGATTTTTGAGGATTTATTCATCGAGGAGGAGGTAGGAGTTGTTTTGGGGGAATACCATTCAAATGCAAAAGAGATTGTGGATTTTAAAGGTTTTCTACTGATTTATGTTAATTTGCAAACACAGGTAGATACAAAATTAAGTGGCTCCAACAACAAATCTACATTTCTAAATACTGTCACAACTACCTTGCTTCACACAATTGGCGAATTTGAGAAGGTTGCAATTTTTTATCATATTAATAGCTACCTTAGAGATGATCCAATGGTGAAAAGATGCGTTCCAATTGATCCTATGACAAATGATCTCTTTGATATAGTGAAATATGGAATTCTTCTATGCAAATTGATCAATGTGGTTGTTCTTGGAACCACCAGTGATCGAGCAATAAATATGAAACCAAAGATTAATCCATGAGAAATAAATGAAAATCATACACTTTGTCTCAATTTTTCAAATTACATTATCAAAAAATGCGAGAATGAGGAAGAAAAAATGTTGAATGCAACCTATATAATCAATGTGGAAAGGAAGCTTGGATCCTCAATTTTCCTTCTACCTGAAGACATTGTTGAGGTCAATCCTAAAATAATACAAATATTGATTGCAAGAATTATGGTTTGGAGTCTTACAAAACAAACCAGTGAAGATGCAGGGATTTCAGACAGTGAAAATGGAAGAGTAACTAGCAGTTTCTCAAACCTTGTTATTGATGACAGTACTTCAGAGGATTTTTTACCACTTGATAATGGAAGTGAATGTATATTACAATGGCAGGATATGTAGAAGTATTGGTTTCAGATCCTCGACTTCAGAGCTAATTCACCTAGGCGAAGCTTCAAACTTTAAAATAACAATATGCATCCATGAAGAAGGATAAGGTTGAATTAATTGTTGGGGATTTGAGCTCTTGAATGAATAAACTGAAATATTTTTAAGGAGTTATTCATTGAGAAGGAAGTAGGATTTGTTGTGGGGGAATACCATTCAAATGAAAAAGAGATTGTGGATTTCAAAGGTTTTCTACGGATTTATCTTAATTTGCAGACACAAGTAGATACAAAATTAAGTGGTTCCAAGAACAAATCTGCATTTCTAAAGGTTGCCACAACCACCTTGCTTCACACAATTGGCAAATATGAGAAGGTGTCATTTTTTGCTCATATAAATAGCTACCTTAGAGATGATCCAGTGGTGAAAAGATACCTTCCAATTAATCCTATGACAAATGATCTCTTTGATATAGTGAAAAATGGCATTCTTCTATGCAAATTGATCAATGTGGTTGTTCCTGGAACCATCGATGATTGAGAAATAAATACGAAACCAAAGATTAATCCATGAGAAATAAATGAAAATCATACACTTTGTCTCAATTCTTCAAAGTCCATTGGATGCACAATAGTAAATATTGGAACACAAGACTTAGTTGAAGGGTGACCTCATCTTGTCCTTGCAAAGTTCAGAAACAAAATCAAGTTTTAGTCTTGGACAAAAATAAATCAACCCACATCTGTTATGTTTTATTGAATAGAGATTCAACACAAAATGAGACTATTTTTTGTATTTCCACACACATATCTTCACTTTTAGGGACAGATCATGCATTGTTACTACTCAACAATATTTGCAAGTATCAAACATACTTGATATTTTAAAGGCAGAACACAAAGTTGATTCTAGAAACACAGAGAGATGATTCTAGAAACAGAGGATGGTTCTACACAATGCAAGGTCGATGAGAAGGCAAAAGAAGAAGAAGGCATGCCCACATGAAACAAAATTGTCCTAGAGCTTTAAGTGAGTGCACTAATTCTTAGTAAGAGAGTGTGAGCGAGAGCACTTAAGAGTTCACTGTAAATGCAGTAGACTGAGTGGAAACACACAAAAACATACAACTTCTAGTTCAATTTACAAGCGAAAAACTAGTCAAACAAGAAGAAATGAGATACAATAGATTGCTTTGCAAGAAGACATGACATACACATGTTCAAACAAGAAGAAACGAGATCAATAGAGCCTCTTACCTCACTTGAATCAATGGAATTATGTTGATTCCATGCAGAATCTATAGGCTTAATAGAGGCAACCAACTGAAAAACTGTCTGACTGAGATCATGTATGCAACTCATTACATGTTGGTACCCAAGAATCGAGTTGATATCATTTACAATGGATCTTATTAGGCTACTTTCAACTCCAAATGAAGGCTATGAAATCTCTATTGATGCTCTATATTTGCACTTGATCTTACTGTCATATCTACAAGACTCTAATTCTTCCATATACTAGACAATATCTTCTGCCCCTGGTTCTCTGTTATTATTTTCCACCTAAAAGACAATGTCAATTTTCAACATAGTCAGTTCAATAAAAAAAATCGAAATAAATAACAATTTAAATTCAACCAAAAAGAAACACTTACTGCCAATTTGTCTCTTTTGTCCTGCAACCTGCCTCGACCAAATGTATATGGAGCCCTCACATTATCTCTTGCTTTCATGCCTATGTTCCTCTTTGTCAAATATTCTTTAGAACACATAGTTTCCTTCAATGCTTCCCATTCATTTGGAGATAGAGTGGAGTTTGTCCTATATTTTCCTTCAATGATTAATTTTCTGCAATTGTATCTATAGATGTTCATTAGAAGACTCATCTTAGACTTGTAATATTTTCTAGAGATTTGTCCACCAACAGTCTCAAAATAATTTTCCATTTTTTGTATAACACTGTCTACACTTCGTGGATCTTGATCTGCAAAATTTGATTTGGTAATATCCAAATCATCCCTACATCTTGTTCCCAACTCGAAGGCCCACCTTGCTGCATTTGGCCCTATGGGCTCACCATCTTTTGACACGTCAACCAAGAATGACTTCTTACCTTCTATTTTCCTTTCTTTTGCATTTCTATATGTAAATCTATACAAACCTTGACTCAATCTTTGTCTTTTAACAAAAGCAAACACATCTTCTGAACCACTAGCAATATTTCTAGCTGATCCAGTTCCATCGGTAGATGCAATAAGTGTATTTTGAAGCACAACAGATGTAAGTGTATTATCTTCACAACTTGCATTAAACGGAATTGCATGCTTCTTGGCCACATCATATTTGGCAGTAGGTAGCTCAATACCGATCTCTATAGATGTTGGTTCTAACATCTCCTTTAATTTTGAATAAATGATCTCCAAACTTGATTTTCCTTTTATGTCATGATTATTGATAATCTATTTTAGACTTTGTGTGAAGAGATCATCCTTACGTTGTACATCACCATGTGCAATATCTACTTGCACATCATCATGTGCATTATCAATTTGCACATCATCACCACCACTATTCTTTTCAGCAGTTACATTTGTTGCATCATTAATGTGTTTGCTTGTACTCGAAGTTGGTGGCAATACATATTTATTTCCCTTTGATTTTTTCTCCACTTTCTCTTTGCTATATTTTTCTTGCCTATAAAAAAAAAGGACATTATTTCTTATATACATAAATTTCTTGCAAATAAAACATTAAACACTATTAAACAAATAATATACTACTTAAGTGGATTAACAACTTGCTTATTTGTCAAACCAAGAGAAGATAAATATTCATCATTCTTGGCTACATTTTCTCTGCGAGAGCACTCATATTTCGTCAAGCTTTCTGCATTATTGTTGAAGTAATCTAGTTTGCGCTTCATAGGCTTTTTCTTCATATCCTAAAGTCCAAATAAACAATAATGTGTAAATCAACCACTTGAATCAGTCGAAAAATAGTGGATTATGAGTTTGAAACCCAGATTTTATTAATTGCATGTGCTGAAAAATTAAGTGCACAAGTGAAAGAACAAAAGCCACTTAAAAATCAGCCCCTGAAGTGTTTCCTATATAACTTGAAATCAACAGTAAATAAGTGAAATACAAACTCAGATTTTGTTCTCAAATCAACAGTGGATAAACAATAAAAATACTTAGAATTTAATTGAGTAATTGCTCCAAAAGCCAAACATATAGTAAGATGATCAAATGGGTTTATTATTAACCCTTAAAAATAAGTGAAATGCACTTCAAAACATCAATGAACAACTCAGGTTTTGTATACAATGTACCAACAAAATAATGATGATTAGATTGAAAAATGCATGAGTAAAACAACAGTGAAAGATTACATCATACATATAATCAGAGTTTAGGTGACAAATCATCATCATAATCATCTCCATTGCCACCAGGATCAAAATCTCGATCACTTGTGTGTGCATCTTCTTGATTTTCTTCGTCATCTTCATATGTGGCATGCAATACATTCTCTCTCCCAATCTCTTCGTTGGTAATCAAAGTCTCTTCTTCAATCACTCTATCATCATCTTCAACCACTTCTTCGAATGTTTCTTGTAAATTATTGACGTATTTCCCATCAAGTATTATATCGACAAGTTCCATGAATTTTCGTTTCGAATGAGACTCTGTTTGAATGACATACGACCATCATGGGATTCTTACATCATCGATTAGAAATGATTGGTTAATTTGAAGAGGGGAGACATACGACTCATCCATCTTTGATAAAAATTATTGTGTATTTGCACGTACAAATCCATACTCATCATGTTCTACTGCGGATGGTTTGACCCACTTACATTTAAAAAATGCATGACTATTTTTACCATAATCAACTTGAATAATTTCTTGGATGAATCCAACATAAAATTTCTTTTCGGTTTCATGAAGAAATTCAACACTAACACACAATCACAATTTGCCTTTCATTTGTCCTTTTCTTCCACTCTTAAATGACTGCCATAGGCCCACATTCCACTAAACTTCATAGCCCATATATGTGGAAGTTGTGAAATATCACTTTCCTCCACTGTTATATATTGAACTTATTCTTTTGCATCATTGATTGCATTAACAATCCATTCTTCAAATTTTGGAAAAGAATCACCTCCAATCAAATCATGACGTCTACGCTTTTGAGGTCAATGTTGCATCCATGTTTGATTTTCTTCTTCATATTTCCTACATAGAATATGAACGCATAAGATAATAATATTAATAATATAAATCTGTAATGCAATTGAATCAATAAATTATCGTGTAAAAAATATTTTCACCCACGCCACTTATCAAATGAAGATGTGTTCTGAAGAACATAGGCATGTATACACTTCTTTCTTCATGTGATAGCTTAAAGCGCCTTCCATTTCCTTCTAATACTTCACTTGCAACTCTCTCATCTTCGTCATCATCCCATACACGTCGATTGACACTTTCAAAATCCTTCATATATTCTGTGCAAAATCCTATGGCCTCTTGCATTGCATATCCCTCAGACATGCTACCTTATGGTTTTTCCCTAGTATGAACAATTGTTTTCAAAACCTTCATATATCTCTCTATAGGATACATCCATCTCGTTCTTACTGGGACACAATGCTCTAGTTCATATTCAAGATGTATCAAAATATGCGTCGAAATGTTAAATATTGTTGGTGGAAATTCACGTTCCAATAGACAAAGGACTTCAACAACCTCCTGCCTCAAATTAACAAAGTTCGAAGGATATAATACATGTGAACTCATTCTCTTTAATATTAGGCCCAACCTTATCATTCCCAATCTTGGTTGCTTTTCCAAACTTGATATATTGACCACAATAGGTAAAATATTCTCGATTATGACATGATAGTCATGGGTCTTGAGGCCTCTTAAGCTATTCAAGTTAGTTTGGCTTCTGATATTACTACTTACATATCCAGTTAAAAAGCGAGTTTGAGACATCAACTTTAAGAATTGTGCACGTTGTTCCTTTGTCCAGACATAAGGAGCATTAGGTTTTCTATATTTTTCATCATCATATTTTTCAACCCAAAGATTTTGACGAATCTTTAGTTGTTTCAAGTCTTCACATGATGAAACAGTATCAGAAGCACCAAAAAGAGTTTATATAATAGCATAGGCTATATTTTTCTCAGTATGCATAAAGTCAACAGTATGCCTGATGACTATATCCTTAAAGTATGGAAAATTATAAAATATGCACAATCTTTTTACACCGCTTTCATTACATGGATCATCTCTATTACCACAAATCCCACCACTTTCAGTAAACAAAAATCTTCTATGTCCATTCTCAATAATGTATTCACTCGTTATTTGTAATGGTGCTTCACGATTCTCTTCCTGGCCATTGAAACGTGTTTGTTTCGATGATATGGATGATCCATTTTCAGGTAAGCACGATGTCCACAATAAATACACTTATGCAAACTTCTTGAGTGCCTAACAAAATCCTGAAATTTGCAGCAAGGACATCCATGGTATCCATGAACATTGAGACCAGTCAATGTGCCATATGCAGGAGATCGTGAATCATAAACAATAAGGAAGCTTTTAAAGTGAATTTTATTGAATGACCATCCCTTAATAATTCAATTGTTTCAATTCCTTTCCACAATTCCATTAGCTCATCATATAATGGCTCTAAATAAGTATCGATTGTATATGAAGTCACACTTTTCTTTCCAGGTATAATCAATGATAACATTGAGAAAAATGGTTTAGTTGCTAACCATGGAGGCAAGTTATAATTTATTAAAAACACTAGCCAAGTTGACCATATAGTACTTTGATATGAGAATGGGTTCACCCCATCTAGAGCCAAACCCAACCTTATATTACGAGGATCTTGGGAAAAATCGGGCCATCTGTTATCAAATTCCATCCACTTCTTAGAATCGAGCACATGTCGTTGTTTTCCACCAGTGCTCTTATTTCGAGCATGCCATTGCATAAGTTTACCAATGTCTCTGCACCTATACATTCTAATTAATCGTGGGATTAGTGGAAAGTGGCGAGGAACCTTCCTAGGAACCACAACTGATTTCAACCCTAGTCTATACTTCCCTTGAAATTTTGGACATTCTGTCTCACTTGCAATATTTTTGTGAAACAATACAAAACCACTCACACATGTGTGTATGTTTTCATACCCTAAGCCTAGCTTAGTGATTTTTTTTTTACATTGACTTCGTTTTGTTGGAAATTTGGATTCACGTGGTAACAACTAACTTAATAATGCTAATAACTCATCTACACTCTCATTTGTCCAACCATGCACCACTTACAAGTTTAGAATTTGAAGGATTGTTGTCAAATGACTTAACTTGCAATTCGCATACATAGGCTTTAAAACATCCTCCATTGAATTGGCCCAATCATCGTTTAAACCTTCATTCAACATTCTATGAACTTCAACCCCTTCATCTAACATTGTTGCGTTTTCATCTATGTTTGGTGCCACTTCAGTGATGTTTGGTACCTCTTCATCTCTCATACTATGCAATTGTATCATATCTTCATAATAATTTATGTTCCAAGGGCTTACACCACTATGGCCATGTCTTATCATATGTCGATAAATCAAATTTATTTTTCTCACCTTTCCACCAAGACAATCATTGCATGGACATGGATATTTTTCCATATCATTCTCATCGACTATTCTCTCATCATATGCATAATATTCATCTATTGTCAACCTTCGACTTTGACTCATCTTTGATGTTCTGCATTCCAATATTAATTTGATATGTTAATTAACAAATCTCAGGTAATTTAGATAGTACAAGGGCACAAAATAAACTAAGTTGTTGTTAACAACATCAACATTGACAAGGAACTAAGCTAGTCTATGAATTTGCATTTTCTAGTTGTGAAGAGAGTTTGGGAAAATCAAGCATTACTCATAGAAGTCAATAGGAAATGAGAAAGGTATCGTAGAAGGAGGAGTTTATCAGCCTTGGTAGATCTGAGTCCTCTGCAGTTTGGCAGTGTTGTGGAGCATGTAGTTCTTACTGCAGCTTCCCACTCTTAGTTTTGGCCAAGTTATTGTAGATTAATGATTTTGGGGGCACTTGAAGGAACTTGAAATAATTATTTTTCACGAATTTTATTTCTTTTATTGCATATTAATGATTTTGGGGGCACTTGAAGGAGGTTGAAAGAATTTTTTTCTAAAACTATCATGCACTGAAACTATCACAGTTACATTTTTTTCTAAAACTATCAGAGTTCCATTTTTATGATATTGAAGAATGCTAGAAAGTGACCACACTTGTGATTCTAGTTTAGATATACTAGCTTCAACACAACAACACATGCATTGGATATATCACTCGCCAGGGTTTTCCAACCAACATAGATAAGGTATTCCAACTAACACATACATAGACTATGGTGCCTCTAGTTATTATTCCTCCTAGTGTATCCATGATCAAGAGGACCCTACGTGTAACCACAAACCCCTTCATGAGTATGGGCATAACTAGTTGGAGATGTCCTTGTTTCTGCAATTAGTAATGATCATGCAGAAGCAGAAATACATGGGAGGATATATCTTGGACTGGAAGCATGAACCCTGTTCTACATGATATCTCTGTTGACTTACCGATTATAACTGAAGAGCAACAAGAGGAAGATTAGTTAGAGGAAAACTCTTCACCTACTAGCATAATGAAACTCTTATCTATATAATATTTAAATAATGACTCGGTGATTGAAAACAATAGACCCCTTTCTTTTGGCAAATATTTTGAACAAACTAAGCATATGGATCTTGATCAATCATCTTGTGCAATAACTGAGAATGTACCACTAGTTTTCATGGACACTTAGAGTTTAGATTTATGTAATAACAAGAGTATGTTTATTGGATATATTGTCATGGAACATATTACAATACCTGAGAAATAAAGTGATTCATATGCTAAGGAAATTTTTGATTACCCAAACTTTGAATTTTTTTCTACATTGTACCTTGATTTATTTGTTCACCTTGACTCATAGAAAGTTAATTATTACTTCCATGTATTTGGAAATGTTGGTTTAGTAGCATAGGAAATATATATAGGAAATGTTTAGTGGCATAGTCAACCGAGAGATTAGGAGTTGGAATAGGAGTTGAAGGAGCTGGAGGATTAGTCCTCAACCAACCCATGATCAATTAGGAGTTTGAGGAGCTGAATTAGTCAATATACCAGCCAGAGCTAGTCTTCAGGGAGGGGATAAAGACATTCTGGTAGGGGATTAAGAGAGCCTTTCACCATTAACTAGAATCCTTCCATTCACCTTTCAACAAAAGCATTTCACCTTTAGACTTTCAACTTAATCCATTCGCCTTTAGCCTTTATCCCCTCACATCTCACAAAACAACACCTCACCTCACCTAAGAACTGGAAATCAGAACCACCAAACTTACCCTCGCAAGCACCGAATTACCCAGCCCACGAAAATAAGCTGGTCAATTTCTAATGAGGTGCAAAGTGATGGTAGTTTTCAATTGACAGATGTGGAATATTATCTTGATTTACAAAACTAGGAAAAATTTCCATTTAAATCATGTCAACAATATTTGCTCCATGAGGTTCCTTAAAAAGCTTATTAAAATGATTTTTTTCACCTCAACCATCTCATAAAACCTATGATATTTCCCTCCCACCTCATTCTTAACAATCCAAATGGTATTTGATATTTTCATCATCTTTGCATAGTTGTGAAAAAATCAGGTGTTTTTACCTCCCCTTGCTACCCAAGATGCTCTAGTTTTTTACCTCCATTTTGATTCTTCCTAGTCAACAAACTCTTTTTTTTCATGGTTCCAAAATATTTAAGTTACTTATGTCTTCTTCATTGAAAATTCCATTCATGTTAGGTTTGAAAATGTTAGAAATTTCTTCTTCCAGTAACCATGTCTACTCTTATGGATCCTTGAATTTGGAGTTGGCCCACTCAACAAATTTTATTTTTACAATTTTAAAATTGTCACTAAATTAAAATGTAATAGATTCCTCCAACAAATCATCCATATGTTTCAATTCACTATCACGCAAATCCTTAAATTCAATATCCTTAGATCAATGAGAGTTGAATTTAGAAGGGCTTCAGTGATTTTCATTCTACCTCCCCCACTAGGAGAAATATGGGAACATGAACATAAATATGCAACAATCCCCTTCGAACTAATCTTCATCAAAATAAAATACTACGGTGTGAATCATTTAAAATGTATATCAACTTAGAAACCAAATGAAAGTTTTTACCATCCTTGCACACACAAAAGGGTTGTTGTGATATGCAAGCTTGTTTTAAATTTTTTCATTCATAATACTTCTGGGTAGCTATAGAATCTATGTACTGCAAGTTAGATTAATCACTAAGCTATATTATTACCTAATATTAACTTAGAAATTAATCTTAGGATCAATTATATTTAAGAATCAATTATAAACTAAAACCTTCGCATTGAATTGGGCTTGTCAACTATTTTATGTAGAATAGGCAATATTTGTTGTATGTGGCATGGAATATTGGAATTGGAAACCATATTATATGTCATGTCGATCAAAATGGGAACAATAATATGCAATAAGAAATTGTTGAGGCCATAAATTCAAGGTTCATTACAGAGGCAAAAATATCAAGCAATTTGGACTTACTACACTGGTTAGAAGAATTTGCTTTAATATTGGGATCCTTATGTGGGACACTTTTTTAGTGAGATTTAAGACTTAAGTGCATATTTTCTCCTTTCATGTAAAAGTTTGGTCTCATGTAATTATAAAGTTTTTGAAATGATAGTACATACCCATTAAGGCCTTTATTTCATTGCTCTTGAGGGTTAGAACTATTTTCATATTTCTAGTGATGCATTGCAAACCTATCTGTGTGCGTGTCTCATATTCATAAAGATTCAAGGAAAGGAAGACAAGGACACAATTTTTGAGAATCACTAGAGTGATTCATCAAATTTCAAAGTACATTAGGGTAGAAAACCTATGGAATTTATTTTATCTCGCACATAAATAAGATATATAGAAAACATAAAAATTAATTGTAATTTTATTAATAATGAATTATGACTAATAACAAATGAGGACAATGCATCATCCAATCATACAATTTGAAATTTAAATAGGCCAATACACACATCATATAATGATACATTCATACAATACCATTTGAAAATAGCTTGTGACATGTCTTCTCCTTACACGTGTTGCAATAGTCATTTAGAAACATTAAGCTCAAATGTGTTGCAATAGTTCCTTGGAATCATTGATGTCAATTTGAGTCTTTATAAGATAAGGTAAGGTAAGATAATTTTAGTAATGTCCAATGAATGACCATAAAAGTAGGTCAATGAGACTAAAACAATACATTCAATGTAGGCACGAAAAGTGGGAGTGCAAAAGCAACTCCCCAATCGATATTGGAAGAAGAGAGAGAAAGAACTAAGTGTCTATAAAAAAATTCAATGTTTAACTAGGAGAAGATATAAATAATGTGCAAGTATAAGAAACATGATAGAGATTTAAGAGTCTCAATACTGAACAAAAGAGAGGATGTCAAGGCTTTTTAGTGCTCATGTTGGCTACTAAGGTTGAGGCCTTCAAAGGTATACATAATCCTATGGAAGACATGGAGTGGACTGATCATCCCTCCCTCAAATATTAACTTATTCCTTACTCTCCATATAAAAATACATGAAATGTAGGCACAGAAAGTGGGAGTGAAAAATCAACAACCCAATCAATATTGAAATAAGAGAGAGAAAGAACTAAGTGTCTATAAAAAAATTGAATGTTTAACTAAGACAAGATATAAATAAGGTGCAAGTACAAGAAATATGCTAGAAATTTAAGAGTCTCAACATTGAATAAAAGACAGGATGTCAAGGCTTTCTAGTGCTCACGTTGGCTACTAAGGGTGAAACCTTCAAAGTCATACATAATGGTGAAAGGCTCTCCCAAGGGTAGGGGCTTGAGAGAGCCTTTCACCATTAACCAGAAGCCTTCCATTCACCTTTAAACATAAGAATTTCACCTTTATAATTTCAACTTAAGCCATTCTCCTTTAGCCCTTCACCTCTCACAAAACAACACCTCACCTCACCTAAGAACTGAAAATCAGAACCACCGGACTTACCCTCACAAGCACCGAATCACCCACCCCACGAAAACAAGTTGGTCAATTTCTAACAAGGTGGAGAGTGATGATAGTTTTCAATTGACATATGTGGAATATATAGTAACACCAGATGTGTCAAACCAAATTCATCATCCACATAAATATACAGGGTTTGAAAATGTAAATATCCAGAAAGGAATAGATCCCAATAAAAAAATAGAAAATACAAACAAACATCTAGGGTTTGCAAACAAAAATCTATTTACCTATGAATTCGCTGCAGAAGGCCCCTACAAATTCGAATTCTTACTTCGCCTTTTGAGAAGTCTCAAAATCCTCTCCACAACATTTTTATCCACCATTGCAGCTGCTTATATACCTATACAACCTCCAATACTTGAATAAAATAAAACCCCTTTCCGCTGGTCGACTCCAAGCTCCAATGGTCCAATTAACTAAAACCCCTCTCCTCTAGTCGGCTCTGGCTCCAATTTAGACCTCATCGGATCCAATACTGCTCACAGGATCCAATATTGGTCAGGCCGGAAACCCCAATTACACCTCCCTCTGCCTCGTCGAATATTTAACACTGCACCCATTCCCTCTGTGCAATATTGGTCAGGCCGGAAACCCCAAAAATACACCTCCCTTGCCTCGTCAAATACTTACCACTGCACCCACTCCCTCTGTGTCGATGGACTAGTTGTATAATTACCTGAAACCCCAAACACACCTCCCTCTGCCTCGTCGAATAGTTACCACTGCACCCATGCCCTCTGCGCCCATGGACTAGTTGTATAATTACCTGAAGTGCATCGTATTCTCCCACCTTCTCTGTGCCCTCGTCAAATTACGAAGAGCACTATATTCTCCCACCTTTTGTGCCCTCATCAATTCTTTGTGCCATCGTCAAATTATGAATGTGATCAATACATTATTCTCCCACCGCTTCAAAGAGTAGTCTGAATACATTAATTGTCAACATTTGTCATATGTCGTGAAAGTATGCCTTGAAATGAGTGAAATGCTAACAGAGAATTATTAAAAAAATAATATTATAATATTACGAAATATGATATATTTTCATAACCATTGATTAATATATTTTAAATAATCCACATAACTATAATGTATATAAAGTTTGCAAATTATATTGTGTGACTAATATTTATTTAGTTGTGTTTACCCGACAATCAAATTAGTCATTTATTTGGTCGTTGTTATTTGTGTGACTAATTATTTAGATGTGTTTTTTTCCCGACAATCAAATTAGTCATCTATTTAGTCATTTGTAACTGTGTTGCAAAAAAATAGTAGAATTTAGTCATTTTTTCATGTCGTCACTAAAATTTTTAGTCACATAGTCATTTATTTGCCAAATTCTACTAGTGATAGTTCCATTTCTGAAAAATGTCTTGAGAGTGCCTTTAGGAAGAAGAGGTAACTCATGGTGTTCACCTTGTAGATCTAGCGAAGAATCTCTTATTCTTCTCAAATGTCTGAATATTCACCTATCTTCATGTCTTCTTTCCTTTCATCTTTCTTCTCTTCTTTCTTCATGTATTTCCTCTCATCTTTCTTCATTAGGTTCTTCTCGTCTTTCTTCTCTGTCAGCCATGTCTTCCTTATTTTCTTCAGGAGTATGCCTTTCAACTTTTGAGGTGTGCAATTGCTTACTTTTGCTTCTAGTGATTGGTCCTTTGTATTTGTCTAGCTTCAATTCCTGCCTTACTCTCAAGTTTGTCTTTCATTTCTCCGATCTTGCCTTTCGTCTCTTCTTTGTTTTCAGAGAATTTCTCTTTATTCTTCTAGAACTAGTGTCTCCCATGATCTTTCTATTTCTTCTCTCGTTCGAGCAATTGTTATCACAAGATTATATAACTGATGAAGAATATTTCATTGATTATTCAGTCCGATCTCTAACTGGGGATGGTTGGCCTGAGGCAAAGTCATATAATTTTAGAATCTAGAACTAGATATTGAATGTTTAAGTTTGTCCCTAGTGGAGTCGCCAAAAATGTTGATGCTTGAATCCTTCAGGACCGAAATGAAAACCTCACGAGGATATGAATCCTCCTTCATTTTTATAGAGGTCGTACTCCTCTTTGGCTTATGATATTCTTAATAACTTTGGATCAAGAAATAATATAGGACCTTAAGGTAGTCCAATCTTTTATGCTCAAAGAAAGAGTAAAATGCTGAAAAGTAAAAAAGATTTATAAAAGAGAATTCATGAGAAGTGGACCAGGAATCTCACACATCATACATTACAAAAATTAAACAAAATTTCCTCACGTCCATCATAGTGAAAATAAATATTTCTGATCACATAAAAAAAGAAGAAGATGGTATGTATGCACGAGAGAACTTTTATAGAGTAAATGCTTGTATAGCTCAAAAAACGATTATGATAGATCAATTTCAAATACTTTATACCCAAAACTCAGAGTTATAAAATACAATTAAAACTGATTCCGAATTAGTTCTCTGGGATTTCTCAAAAAATAATAAAGTATGTTACAATGCTTTGAAATTAAAAGGCATTTGTCCAAAGGACTGGTATTGGGGCTCCTATGGACCATAAAGCAAACATATATAAGAATATGGAACTTAGAAGCAAGAAAGTGGATGGATGTCGAACAACATAATTTAGAAAGAAGACAAAGAGAAAGTTATCATGATTCAGTTATAATTTTCTATTCAAAGAAGAAGAATAATTGGATGAAAAATGATAAAGAAAGAAGCATGTGATCAACGTGGACTTACTATGATGGTATCTCTCCTTTTCATTAGCTTGTTGTCGCTTCCTTTATACTCTTGTTGGTTGCGGTTTGATTACCGTTCATAACTACCTCTGCTGGAATTTTGGAAATCTTGGCGATTGAGTTATTCAAACATTCTTGGATAAATTCCCTCAATGGAGCAACAATTACTTCTTGTCTTATATTAACATTAAACAAATCCTTTTCAATTTAACTAATCTCAATAGATAAATTTTGTAATATATTTTCAATGTCTTCATTTTTATTTGTGTACTCGACAAGCCAGCTGTCAATGTCATCATGTGTAAATTCCATCACATTATCAAACTTTTCAGCTGATGTCCTTTTTAATTCTTCAATTTGTTCTTCTATATGATATCGAGTCATGAGCATAGAATTTGAAAGATACTTAGGGTCCGAGACTTCAATGGTGGTTCCAATGATATCCAAATCAAGGATTTTTATGTATGCTTCATTTTTCCTTCTTGATAAGTCAATCAATTGAGTTATCAGACCTTTTAATATATTAATTATTTCCATCCAACAGGACTTCAATTATTTGATGTGGCTCAGAGAAGGATTATTTTCTTTCTTTCTTGTTTTCTCTGTCATTGCCGAAACTTTCATTGTAAACATCAAAATTCCGTCAGTGTAGAACTCGTCATCATTTTTCAAATCTGAGTTTAAATATTCCTTGGTATTTTGAATTTTTAAACTGAGAGAAGCAAAACTCTTTGCCATAACCCACAGTTCTACAATTAATGACATGTTTTTCTTAATATTTTGTTCAATGAAATGTCAGGTGGTTGTGATTAAACTGGAAATTCTTTTAACCTTTGAACTTGGTTCTGGTTTTTCTTGAAGACCTTTTCTAGGACGAATCATAGCAATGGGAGAAGCCAAAATAGGTGGAGGCATGAGGGTTGCCTCCATTATTTATTTCAACTATTTGCAATTGAAACATCAAGTGCATCCCCTGTAACTCTATGAATATATGATAATTTGGAAGGTAACATATCTCGAGTATCAATGGTAGACTATAGATTCTCACTGTTACTCTTTGTAGTTCTCTCAAAAACTAATTTCTTAGATTCTTTATCAAAAGATGCATTTTGTACAACAAATGTTTCCTCATCAGAAAATGTCTTGTCCTAGATCATGAGTGCGGAGACATGATGTACATTTTCTTGAGATGATACTTCTATATATGGGAAAGTAATGTTTTCAATATCTACATCCAAATCCATGTTATCCAACAACAAATCATTTTCCATAGCATGTGTTTCATCCCCCTCCTGTTGTGAATTAGTTATTTTTCTTTTGACCTTTAGTTTATGGGGATTCTCCAGGTTCATTTTAGGAGGGTTCCTCTCTTCATCATCTCCGTAGTTATTGCTATGCATTTTTCTCGTGTGGGATGTTCTTGGCTGAGGATTTGCCTTTGGCAAGGCACTTCTTCTAGAGACAGCTGACGACTAGACATTTTTATCACTCAAGGGTTTACCTCTTTCTTTATGATGCTTTGTAGTGCTTATGACAATCTCTATAACTTCAGAATCTCTGTCGGCTTCTTGGTTACTAGGATTGCGGCTGTCATTTTCTTCTTCTTTACTAACGATTGAATTTAAAAGTGCAGGGTTGAGCCCAATTGAAAGCAAATGATTATAGAAAAGGTGATTTGGGTCAAAACACTTTATTTCCTCTGCGAATATTAGGCCAAAATCCTCGAAATAAGTAACATATTCATCTATTTTGGAAATTCCCCAGAGAATAATTTCACCAACTTTCCACAGGAGAGGTATGAACTTCTTTTTCCTTTTTGAAGATAAAGTATGGAACCATAATTTATATTGCCCAGCTATTTCAATGATAAATAGCTTATCAGATATATAATAGGAAAGGAAAATAGGTTTTTCAATAAATCAGAAAACCCTGATGACATTATAATATTCCATTTTCTCCAGAACTCCTTTTCCCTTCAGAAAAGCCACTGCTTCCAATGATAACCGCGAAGTGTCATCCCCAAATAACGATTTCTTGAATTTAGATACAAAATATCAATAAACCTCATAAAAACGATGGTTGAATCTATGCCTCCATAGAGCTTGGTACCGCATGGTCATAGGGTCTACCTTTATTTTAATTCTCCACGCAATGTTTAAACCCTCAAAAGTATGACAATATGTAATAGCAAATATCAAATAAGATGACATATACAACCTTTTATTAGTCTTGAAATTAGTCAACTATGTAGTGATTTCATTCGAAATAATCTTTGCCTAGTCCAAGATATCGTTTTCAAGAACCAGGAAATGCAATATATATAATGCCAATCGGGAATTGTCTCTGTAGAGTCCTGGCCAACAATTCGAGTAAATAACCAGGAAATTTATTTATAAGGATTCTTTAAAGAGCTTACTTGAATTCTGGATATGTCCTCAGGCATTGACGTGGGGTCATGCAAATATTCTTGAATATGCTCTATTCCATTGTTCTTGCTTTTTAAGAAATTTCTAGCTTCCTCCCCTTTATAGAGCAGGTTCGGCTCTAGCATTTCAACATTTCTCTAAATATTGAAGGCGTCAATGAGATAGGAGAACTATTCTACAATGTGATAACTCTTCTATTTTGAATAAGATTATCAATGCACCCGGTGACAATATCCTTGCATTCAAAGACTTCTGGAACACATCCCGCAGGAACTATTCCCGAGGTACACACTTTGTTGTCTTCTCTATCCAACAATTCTGAATAATACCAGTAGGAGCGAGATCAATGATAATTCTGATATTCCCTAGCAAAGAGGTTCAAAGTATCCCCACATAACAACTATTTTCTCATGGTTGTCCCAACGACGCTCACCAACTTTTCTTGAAATATTGCTTTACACAGTAAAATGAGCTTGAGTTAAATTTCTTTTTATGAAAAAATTAACTCAAAATAAGTATTACTAGCCTTGATATTAGGATCATTAATTAACGACCAATTCAATAATAATTTTGGTAGTTGGGTCTATAGGGATAACAATAATTGTGAGATCGAAAAATGTGAAGGGATAAGTAACGACGGAGAATCGGGGTGGGCGACTAGTATGAAAAGGCAGATATACAATTCTGAAGATCCGCAAGTCCGAAAGTACGAGTGTATGAAATGGCTAAGTATTGGAAAGTGTTGGGTGGAAAGTGGAGAGAGTGGAGGTGCATGATGTAGGTATGCAAGTCTGAAAGTCCGAGATTCTGAAGCGCAAAAAAAGTCTAAGTGTTGGGAGGACTTATACATGGGTGAACGGAAGATAATGCAATTGCGAGATTCCACGAGTACGAAAGTCCATGAATGTGAAAATTGACTGAGTATGGTAGTACCAAGAAAGGGAAAAAGAAGGGAGAAAGAGAAAATGGGAAAAGGTAAAGTATAGAAGGGGGAAAAGAAAAGGTAATGAAAGAAGCAGGAAAAATGAATAAGGGGGGGTGAAAGAACACATAAGGGGTTCAACAATTGTACACCAATGAGAAACTAATGCACTTCCCATGAGAGGTAAAGTGTGCCAGTTTTGTGATAATAAGAGATGGGCACCTAATGTCCTTTACACCCAATGAATCCATTCGCAACTGACCACCAACAATCTCGAAGTCTCTAGCAAAAACAATGTCATGGTTGACATATCTCTGGACATATGCTAGTTGGCTATCTCCTACAATGTTGGACAGTAGATCAGGGAACTAGGGGCAAAACTCCCCCCTCCTAGACAACCCGATGATAAAATAAATATCCTCCTCTATGGGTTGATACCACAGATCATGACCAACCCAGAATGCCCGTTGAGCATGATCCCAACGACGAATCAACTGCTATAAAAATGAAGAGTTCCCCATGAGGAATGTAACCTCCCTAATAATCCTCAAAAGGAAATGAGTCTGCAATGCAATATGGAAATGGATTCTCTCTCTCTCTCCCTCTTTCTGGCCTCCCACTCACGTACAAAGATGTACATGTCAACCTATTGCTGCTTATCCTACTCATGCGCTTGTTTTCATCATTTCTGATTCACATTCAATTATTTTTAGACGTGTATATATAGATAAAACAAATTGAAATTATAAAACACATACATATATAAGCATTTTGTATTTATCAAAAACTAAAATCAATTTCTATTTCAAAAAAAAAAAGGTGGTAAAGTAACCAGTGCGCCTTTAATAGATCATATCACACCATGAACGGTGCACTTTATCATAGAAAAAACACTGCAATATTCACGGTGCTCCATGTTATTTGGCACACCAGTGCTACCTTAGTAATTAAATGCACCATTATGATAATTTTTACATGTGTAGTTCAATGCAGTGCACTGACGTGGGTTATTCCCTATAATGCACTATTTTGCAGTTTCTCACTTAAAAAGATACACACCATTAATGTACATCGGTAAGATCGATGGTCAATGTTATTTGGTGCACTAGTTCTACCTTATTCATTAAATGCACCGATATGCTAATTTTTATATGTGCGGTGCAATCCAATGCAGGTTATTCCCTATAACACATCGGCTTGTGGTGCCTTATCTAAAATGATACGCATTGTTAACGTACATCGGTAAGTTCGGTGCTCCATGTTCACAATATTCATGGTGCTCCATGTTCACAATTTTCACGGTGCTCCATGATATTCGGTGCATCGATGTTACTGTTGGCCCTCGACCAAGTTTTGAGGAAACATTGGTTTGGTTTGACCACTTTTTGGACATCGACAGGCTGGTCGAAGATGGAGCTCCCAAGCGGAGCTGAGATCTCGGGATCTCACTTGTTTTTTGGACCCAACAAGGGGTTCATTAGGGTTTATGTAGTGGGTTATGGGATGTCGGCCCATGGGTTTACCCATGATTAGGCCTTTTTGTAAAAGTATAAATATGTAAGGATGTAATGTAGAATTAAGTTGTATCTAGCTAAGTGCAAGAGGCAAGTAGTTCTGAGTTTCTTTGTGCAACAGACCGTGTATGTAAGGCTCTATGCTTAGTAGAGGAGTTGGCTCCGTGCCTTGACTTGATTTTGGGAAGGTGGATCTGGTGCACAGTGCGTAAATCACCTATCCAGTGCGAAGCTTGGCTCTGTGGCTTAGTGCATGGAAGCAGAAGAATGTAAGAGATTACAACCTAATAAAGAAGAAGCAGTTAGTGGACGTAGCCCCACACTAGGGTGAACCACGCATATCATGTGTTGATGGTTTTCTTTGTGCTGTGATATCTATGTTGTAGATCTACTTAGTGCAATGATTATTATGAATGATAGATAGATCTATGAATGTTTAGTGCTTTGTCTATGTTGGATGGGTTAGATCTAACTTATGATGCTAAGTGCAATGTATATTTTGTCATTGTTACTGCGTCGATTTGTACTTAGGGTTTGATCTGCGATGTGAATAAGGCTAATGAATTAATGTGTGTTATTCCTAAGTACTCTGTGAAGTGTTATAATCACAGATCTGTGTCCCATCTTGGTTACAGACACTTGAGTCCTGTAACCCCCCCTGCCTCTACCTCAAGTGAGACTTTTCCTTCTTCGCAGGTGTTGCCGAAAGGGCCGATAGTTAGGGTTTTGTTGGTGTGTTGTTGAAGCGTTGAACCCTAGGTCTGACCCTGTGCCAACAAATGGTTCCGTTTCCAGGACTTGAAACTATGATTGCTAGGAACTGAAAGAAAAGATAAGCTTTGTACGTAGATCTATTGTTGTAGTGCACAATATTCTACTTGACTCATGAAGCTCCGTGCTAAGAAAGAAACCCGATCTGAAGAAAAGAGGTAAGATCTTGAAAGAGGTAAAGATTTTTACTTAGATAGAGTAAGATAAGTGGAAATTTTTGTTTCGAAAGCATGAATCTAGGTATGTTTGATAGATTTTGTCCTAGTATGGAAGGTAGGGTACAGTTAGAAGAAAGAGTTGATCTGAATAAATTTGATAGAAATAGAGAAAGATGTGTTATTCCTATGCATAGAAAGATTTTTTGGACTAATAAGTAGATGCAGGAACCTAGAAATAATTTTTGCAGATTGGAGGTCCAACACTGTGATCCTAGTGCACAGTACAGGAGAAGTTGGGGAACTTACAAGAGAAAGAGAGGATTGACATTATGTTATAATTGCAGAAGACTGAGACTTCTTGCTAAGGAATGCCCTGGTGCAGGTCCTATTTGTCTATGTTGTAAAATTGTTGGTCATGTAGTTAAAGATTGTCCAAGAATGATTGCTAAAGTTGAACAAATGAACATGAGTTAAGAAAATAAGAGCATGTTAGAGAATCATAAAGAGAAATAATCAAAGAAATCTAAAACTATGTTAGTACAGTTAAAAGAAATAATGGATGATCACAAAGATATCAGTTTACGAGATATCTTGAAAGAAAAACAACACATAGATACAAGAATAGGAGACTTCGACATAGACTATGTCCTGAATGAGGAGACACAAGTGAATATTGTGATAGAAAGCACTTGGGAAATTTTAGGAAATCCCACTATGGTACCTTCATTGGGAAGGATAGGCTTGTTCAAAGGAAAGATGATAACCCTATGTGGAAGAGTGACTAGTGTACCTGCTATCATTCATGGAACAACGACAAAAGAAGAATTTGAAGTTATTAGGTTTGTTGATAACAACACCCCTTTTCCACTTTTGTTAGGTAAGACTTGGATTGAGAAAGATCAGATCAGAAGGAAATCAGAGGAAGAAGCTATAGAAAAGAAAAAGCAAGAACTAAGGGATTTCATAGCTAGAGATCGACTGATAGAAGAATGAGAAGTTGATTCGAAGCAACATAAGACCGAAGAATTAGCTATCGAGGTTGAAAGAACACAAGAAGGTTTGAAGGACCTATCCATACAAGAAAGAAGTATATCCACCCAAGAAATAGTAAGAGAAGGGATATTAACTTCAAACCCTTTGAGAGAACATCAATAGTGGGAAGTCACTTCGCTAGGAGAAGATAAGAATAAAAATGGAAAGAGAAATCCATAAACAGTTAGAGAGACTCAAATTACAGGAAAGAAGGAAAGGAAGCTCAATAAGAAGAAGGCTAAGTTGGAAAATCTACAAGAAATTATAGAGAATAGATGGAAGATTTCACAGATTGGAACTTCGCGGGAGGCAGGTTTGTAGGATTTGAACTTCGCCAGAATAACAGAACCGTGCAGAATGGGAATTCACCACGGTGAAGCTATATGATCGTTGGAGGCACCCCGACCATTAGAATGACGCTATGAATGTCTAGAAAACGCATTTATGGGCGAATAAACCACGTTTGTTATGTTGAGACCGCGCCACAACAGACTGATTAGTATTGATTGAGGCATTCCTGTCCGTTGGAGGAATCTGTTACAATGCTTGCTTATTTAACCCATCGGACGCTACGCCGGGACCACTTTTTGCTACCCGTGATTATTTGAGACAAGAAACGAAGTGATTGTGTGTGTCAAGCTATGCTATTATACCTTGCCATCCGTTGTTTACCCCAATATTCATTTACCTACCTCGACTTATTTGTTAACAGTAAGAATGTCGACCGAGCGCATCGAGCTAGAGAAATCTGTCGAAGGGGTTCTGAAGAAGTTTATGGATGATAAAGTTATCTCTGAGGGAGTATAGGCATCGTCGACCAGGGGACTGCAGGCTTCCCCTTCGACTGGACATCGCTCGAAATGTACTAACCTTGCTACTGATAAGTGAAGTAAGCATCACGACGATCTGGCTAATACGAAGAAGATCCCGTCGATCTTACCTGATTACATCCCGCCTTTGACTGGTGCAGTTAACTGTGACAACATTCCACGGGACTTCGAGTATACATTGATCACCACGTACATCCCGAAGAGGATACGCGTATAAGGAAGCCAGTTGGGACAAATCCCATCCTTGAAGAACAATGATTTCAACCTTGGAGACAAAAATAACTACGTGATTCTCGCGCCACATAGATATTTGATGAAGACGACTCGGAACAATCCTCGCATAGTCTCCCAGTCGTGGATTAAGGAGTTCACACAGTCCACGATACTGAACATAATGAAAATCCCTCGTTTTTGCTGACATCAGGAGGTTAACGCTTGTGTTAAACTCCTCTTGTCGTGTTATCATGGAGGATATATGTGGCTCGACAGGCGCATTATTGTGGATTTGGCACTGATCCATGTGATCAAAAGACTGAGCATGCAGGGACCCGAACCTCAACAGTTCTACCCAAGGAAGACCTCAGATCGCTCCCTGGCACAACGTATTAAGGAAGCATACAACGAATTTGAGAAGGGAAAGCAAGGCTACAAGGTAGCCTCCATCCAAGATGGCACAGTGCGCCTAGCTTGTCAGCTCATAGCTGGCAAGCTCGTTAGAAAGAACCGCCCCATGTAGGTCACCGGTTTCGTGGTGGACCTCGCAGGGAAATGCGTGGAGGGGATGCAAATGAATTGGGCGAGCTACCTCGTCAACAAGCTCGAGAAAGACTGTTGCGAAGCGTAGGATCAAGGATACGAGTTCCATTTCAGCTGGTTGCTTATGTTGATCACATTTGTCGCTTGGAAAATGCCGAAAGGGGTTGCCTTCCCGGAGATTGAACCTTTGGAGCCATTGGCCAGGAAGTTCTCCACTCTATGGTACACGAATGATATGTCAAAGAAGTGGCAGTCGAACACAGTATTCCATCCCTATTATTAGTAGCTGAAGGTGGCCATAGAATATTTTCCACGCATGACTCCGTGAAAATTGCACCAGTATAGACCATTAGCTAAGTTTCACGCAAATCGACACTTCATTTATATCACTGCGCGCAGGGATGAGAGAAAGGAGCAATTACAGTCCTACTATAAGCTGACAGACGAAGATATGGAACAGGTCACGAAGGAGTGGTCGACAGAGTTCCTTGTACCGGGTGATGATGCAGAACTCTCCGACCCTGACATCATAGGAAACCCCTTGGTCACCTGGGTCGAGCATGTCGGACAGACCAGTGTGAAGAAGAAGAAGAAAAAGGAGGAAATCCAAGACATAGAGACTGATGAGGAGGACAACGCCTCGGAAGAAAGTAGACCTGGCTCACCCGCAGGAGGAGGAGGAGATGAATTAAATCAAGAAGTAGGAGGGAAAGAAGGATAAAAACAAGGAGAAGGCGAAACTACACTGTCGAAGGATCCCCCTACCGAGGCAGAAACATCGAAGAAGAGGAAGGGGTCTTCGCAGAAACCCTCGGCAAGAAAGGAGACTCACGTAAGTAAGCCCCAGCTAGAGGCTATGCTCATGGAGGATGACATTGGTCTAGTCTGCAGAGAAATGGAGGATGCGTCTGAGGACCTCTTACAGAGATACGACGTGAAGCAGGAATAGTTGTATGTAAGAGTTGAGAAGGAGCTGAAGGAGATACAATGAGCTATTCAAGTTAGTCGTGCAACACCTATTGCGCCCTCCTCGTTGGAGACTGTAGAGTTGGGGGATGAACCAGCCCAACTTCGAAGATTGGTAGATGTAACCGAGGCTCAGTTTTAGTGAGTCCAAGAAGAAAAGGAACAGGCCACATAAGCCCTGAAGAAAAAAAAAGAGGAGATCTTGGAGAAACTACGAGTTGCGCGGTACTGTGTAACCGCGTATGAAAATGAGAAGGATGAGTTTCGGGCGATGCTCGAGGAAGACAAGGCGAATATATAGAGGGAAAAGGACCAGCTACTCGCAGATCAGGCTGCAATCAAAGAAATGGTGAGCACAACACTTCGCTCTGTGCCAGGCTTGGCACAGGAGTAACATGAGGCAATTGAGGTCCAAGTGATGAAGCTCGTTGAGGCTATCTAGCAGCTTCAAGCAAGTGTAATGAAGTTGTAGACCCAAGCAGTTCCGAGCACTCTGCAGGAAGTGCGTGACCAGAGGGAGGAAGCCTCTAAGAGTGCAGTGGAAAGGATTAGAGTCCTCACCTCAGAATGTAAGCAGCTAAGCAACAGAAGTGCACAGACCTATGAACGCCTCACGGAAGACCCAGAGATCAGGAAGTTGGAAGCACAGCTACATGAGGCGCAACAACAGGCAATGACAGTACAAATGTAGATGAAGTCACTCACTACAGTTGATAGAATGAATAGATCACAAGAACAACGCGTGACCCAACAACATATTACTGCCATCCAGGGCAAAGTCATGGAGGTCACACAAAGGATAAAATTGGTGCAGGAGGAAGCCTGCACAATGTTTGAAGAGATTGAAGGACAAGGTTCACAACTAGACCAAGTGGTTGTGACAGTGGAACAATGCCTGGAACGGCCTGTTACAGAGAAAATGATCCAGGATTTTGCTGAGAAGGAAGCTCAGGCGAAGGAACAAGTCGAGGAAGCTCGAGCTAGGCTCAAGGCCTTCGAATTAGTGTTTCTCGGATCTAAGTGACTCGTGACGAGTCCCAGGTGAGTATTGGGGGCCTGTTGGCCCTCAACCAAGTTTTGAGGAAACATTGGTTGGGTTTGACCACTTTTTGGACATCGACAGGCTGGTCGAATATGGAGCGCCCAGGCGGAGTTGAGATCACAGGATCTCACTTGTTTTGTGGACCTAGCAAGGGGTTCATTAGGGTTTATGTAATGGGTTATGGGATGTTGGACCATGGGTTTACCCATGATTAGGCCTTTTTGTAAAAGTATAAATATGTAAGGATGTAATGCAAAAGTAAGTCGTATCTAGCTAAGTGCAAGAGGCAAGTAGTTCTGAGTTTCTTTGTGCAACAAACCATGTATGTAAGGCTCTGTGCTTAGTAGAGGAGTTGGCTATGTGCCTTGACCTGATTTTGGGAAGGTGGATCTGGTGCGTAGTGTGCAGATCACCTGTCCAGTGTGAAGCTTGGCTCTATGTCTTAGTGCACGGAAGCATAGGAATGTAAGAGATTGAAGCCTAATAAAGAAGAAGAAGCAGTTGGTGGACGTAGCCCCACACTGGGGTGAACCACATATATCATGTGTTGATGGTTTTCTTTGTGCTGTGATATCTATGTTGTAGATCTTCTTAGTGCATTGATTATTATGAATGATAGATAGATCTATGAATGCTTAGTGCTTTGTCTATGTTGGATGGGTTTGATCTAACTTCTGATGCTAAGTGCGATATATATTTTGTCATTGTTGCTGCATCGATCTGTTCTTAGGGTTTGATCTGCGATGTGAATAAGGCTAATGAATTAATGTGTGTTGTTCCTAAGTACTCTGCGAAGTGTTATAATCACAGATCTGTGTCAGATCTTGGTTACAGACACTTGAGTCCTGTAACCCCCCCTGCCTCTACCTCGGGTGAGACTTCGCTTGCTTCGCAGGTGTTACCAAAAGGGCCGATAGTTAGGGTTTTTTTGGTGCGATGTTGAAGCGTTGAACCCTGGGTCTGCCCCTGTGCCAACAATTACCTTAGTTATTAAACACATTGTTGAGGAAAAGATATGGAATTATCTTACTCAAGCATTTTTGAATCTTGCTTGTCTAAGGCAAGATAACCGAGAATGTTACCCTATGTTTATAGCCTCAAAAAGTGTTTCCTAATCCACAAGTATTAATTACAAGGGCTTAGGATGATTTTTTAAAAATAAAATATTGTTGCAAAACATAACATTTTTATACAATTTTCTGAATATATTAGATTGCAAAAGTAAATGTGGAGATCAAAAGAAAAATACCAAGTCACATATTAACATAGATGAGATAAAATAGTAATCTCTTTATTTCATTCCAAGAAATCAAAAGAATCATTCTCTTTAAAAAATCCATGTGGGGGAATGGACCAAGGTCAAACTTAGATATCCCCGATGAAAACCATACAAAATGACTCTGACAAGAAGTAAAAATTGAACTTTAAAATCTGGATCAACTTGCCACAGACTGTTTCCCACTTGACTCTGCACAATATCCTTTATCAGTCATGAAATTTAATTCATAAACAAACAAGTCTACACAAACTATCAAAGATAGATCAACATCTCTGAAACAAGCATCTGAATGATATGGTTAAGATTTGAACCTTGCTGTCTACAATAGGACCCTACTGTCATAAACAAGAATTAGGCTTTTAATGAATTGAAGAATGAATGGAAACTGAACTATCTCAATAAAACGCAAGAGCAAACCTTTAATATGCTTTCTCCTTCTATTATCCCCTTGTTCTTCCTTCTCATTTGGATTTTATGCATTCCAAATTAGTTGAAGTAGTTCAACTATCTCAGTTAGTCAAGTTAACTAAAACTCAACTAACTTTTAGTTTAGAGGAAGAATTAATAATAATAATAATAAAGGGTCTTTTATTAAATAATAACTAGTACGTGGGACCCTTTGTGACTCCCTTTAATTTCTTAACAAAAATAAACATAATGGACAATCAATCAAACACATCCCTCCTTGTGGCTCCCATAATCATTTCCACAATTTGAAATTTAAATATCAATGGTATTTCAAATTATATCAAAACATGTAAATATCCACAATATCCAAAAATAGTTTGTTGTCCAAAACTTTGAGCAGTCCACTGTCCTCAATAAATCAATAATAAAACATAATCAAAACCCGTATTTTCCACTTTGAGAGGCAATTTTTCATTTGTTGCTGCTATCGCCTATGTCAATTTGTTCCAAGGTAGTGTTTTCCTCATCTGCAAAGATGGAATACACTCCTAGGTCCCCCTTGATATAATTCACATTAGGCTGTGGGATGATTTCTATGTAAGGTGAAATTCTCCCCTCCCTAGGACTATGATGTTTTTACCATTCCGAGGAATGGATAAGTGTGTCCCTTCGAGTGAGAGGTATCCACTCGTCAAAGCTTGCCAATCTCTTCCTAAGATGATTGAGTAATTACTCACTAGCATATCAATTCCCTGAATATTAAGGGTTTTCCTTATTTTAGGATGTGGGCATAAAACCAAGGTCACATCCTTGATTTCACCTATGGTTGTTTGTTGTAAACTATTATAAGAGAGCATGCTTCTGGCATTTTCATTTGTACAAGAAAAACCTATATCTTCCATAATAATCTTCGACATTACACTTGGGCTCGAACCGCCATCAATGAGACAACAATGGGAAATTTTCTCCATAATCTTTATAGAAATTAAAAAACAGGGTTTTTTTTACAGGGTGCCTAAAGTTATGTACACCTACTTTATTTATAGTTGAATCCTCTCCATCTACCTCTTCAGATAGGTTGGCTACAATGGAAGCTTTTCCTTCCATAAAAAATTTTAGATTCTTTTTTTGCTCAGGGACGACAACCATGTCCAGGAGGGTAGCATCAGCTTTAATATTAGCCAATTGATTGAGAATGTTGTATTTGGAAGAGGGAAGAGGGGAGGTAGTTCCTTCTCTGTTAGGAGCCTTAGAAACCTAAACAGTAACAACTGGTGAGGATGAGCTTGGGCTTGAAGAAGTGCGAGGAGCATCATATTTACCTTTTGGAGCATAGGATTTATTCCTAGTATTTATGATCATAACATCTTCTGGCTCTACAAAGTCTAGGAAAACAATAGTAGTTTCAGGTATTTTACTAAATATTTTATCTCTAACACTCTTCTTTACGTCACATGTACTTTCCTCATGGTGTTCCGTGCAAAAGTTACACCAACTACGAGGTATGATAGCTTTAGGTTGGAAGTTATTTTCATTAAGATTCTTAAAGGGTGGTGAAGAAGAAGATGAGGCCCCAGGGGTAAGAGAGGGGACATTTCCTTTCCGCTCATACACTATCATTCAATTTAT
The DNA here is from genome assembly GCA_009831015.1 of Picea engelmannii. Lineage (NCBI taxonomy): Eukaryota > Viridiplantae > Streptophyta > Pinopsida > Pinales > Pinaceae > Picea > Picea engelmannii. The sequence goes on along the minus strand of ML790044.1, from coordinate 103,067 downwards.
TCATGTCTTGTACAAGCTGTAAGAGGGTGGACATATATGTCTCTTTAAGTGAGTCTCCCTTAGGAATACCTATTCTTTCGAGCTATTCTTCATACTCTAAACGAGTATGCAGAGAAGAACCAAGGTTATCAATAGCCTTTTCCTCAAGCCTATGATAGTAGGGGGAAGGTAAAGAATTATAATAATTCATGAAAGTGGCTTTGTTTTGAGGATGAATGAGTTCAGGGATTTGGTTGTATAATTTGGTGAAACACAAGTTGAAGGACTTGATAGTTTCACCATCCTTAGAAGCGATGTTATTGTACTCATGTAACTGATCGGCTGGGCTTTTGGACTGCCCATAGGTAAACTTGAACCAATAGACTAACTCCTCCCAAGTAGAAATAATATTAGGAGGAAGGTCAGAGAAATCAGCCACAACCTTCCCTTCGAGGGAATTCACAAATAAGTGCATACAAGTGTCATTATCATTGGCTCCTATGTTGTGACAAGCATTAGAAAATGCCACCAAACGTTCATTTGTAGTGACCATGTTATTCCCTAAGAACTTAGGGAGATTCTATTTGAATTTAGGAAGTGGACGAGTAGCAGGTGCTAGGTTAAGAGGGGAGGAAACATGCCACAGAGTGGTTGTAGCATCTTCTTCAAACTGAAAAAGCCCATACTCTTTTATGAATTTGGTGGGGTTTATGGTAGATTGGACAGGGACTTGATGACTATACAAGATACCAATCACCGACGAGGCTGAAGGTTGAGATGAAGAAACACCTCCAATGCCACCCGAGCAACCACTAGATGCCATCTTGTGAATGATAGGTAAGGGAGAGAAAGATGAACTGGATGAATCAGACAAAGTTCTCCTTAGAGTACTTTGTTGGACTGACAAAACAATGTTTCTTCTTCCTATTTCAGTAATAGGATTAATCTCCTGTGATAAACCTCTTCTTCTCCTAGAGATACGAGGGTTTAAGGACATGAAGAGAATATCAAAATTGTAGGAAAAAGAAAGATAAAGTTGATTCCTATACTGTCTTTTCCTAGCTTCCCAACGTTCTTGGACACTTATGTCTTGTTCAATTGCTGCCCATGAGCATTCAAGCTCAACTCGGGTGTTAGCGGTCTCTAAGATGGTATTAAACAAGGTTAAAGCAATGCTAGTTCGATCTTTGAGACCGGGCTCAATATTGGGCTGCCTTGCAACAGGTATAGTCATGAAGAAAAGAAACAGTCAAAGAATTAATATCATAAATATAAATATATTCAATGAAAATCAAGCTTATAATCAACTAGAGAGATATTGAAGATCTCCCCAGTATGGTCACCAAATAAATGTTGAGGAAAAGATATGAAATTATCTTACTCAAGCATTTTCGAATCTTGCTTGGATAAGGCAAGATAGCCATGAATGTTACCTTATGTTTATAGCCTCAAAAAGTGTTTCCTAATCCACAAGTATTAATTACAAGGCTTAGGCTGATTTTTTTAAAAATAAAAGATTGTTGCAAAATATAACATTTTTATACAATTTTTTGAATATATCAGATTGCAAAAGTAAATGTGGAGATCAAAAGCAAAAATACCAAGTCACATATTAACAGAGATGAGACAGAATAACAATCACTTTATTTCATTCCAAGTAATCAAAATAATCATTCTCTTTAAAAAATCCCTATGGAGGCATGGACCAAGGTCAAACTTAGATATCCTCGATGAAAACCATACAAAATGAATCTAACAAGAAGTAAAAACTGAAATTTAAAATCTGGATCAGCTTGCCACAAACTGCTGCCCACTTGAATCTGCACGATATCCTTTATCAGTCATGAAATTTAATTCATAAACAAACAAGTCTACATAGACTATCAAAGATAGATCAACATCTCTGAAACAAGCATCTGAATGATATGGTTTAGTTTTGAACCTAGCCATCTACAATAGGACCCTGCTGTCATAAAAGAGAATTAGGCTTTTAATGAATTGAACAATGAATGAAAACTGAACTATCTCAATAAAAATCTCAAGAGCAAACCTTTAGTATGCTTTCTCCTTCTATTCTCCCCTAGTTCTTCCTTCTCATTTGAATTTTATGCATTCCAAATTAGTTGAAGTAGTTCAACTACCTCATTTGGTCAAGTTAACTAAAACTCAACTAACTTTTAGTTTAGAGGAAGAATTAATAATAATAATAATAAATGTTCTTTTATTAAATAATAACTAGTAGGTGGGACCCCTTGTGACTTTGTTTAATTTCTTAACAAAGATAAACATAATGGAAATTCAATCAAACACATCCCTCCTTGTGGCTCCCATAATCATTTCCACAATTTGAAATTTAAATATCAGTGGTATTTCAAATTATATCAAAACATGTAAATATCCACAATATCCAAAAATAGTTTGTTGTCCAAAACTTTGAGTAGTCCACTATCCTCAATAAATCAATAATAAAACATAATCAAAACCCGTATTTGCCACTTTGAGAGGCAATTTTTCCTTTGTTCCTGCTATCCCGTTTTGACTTCCGTGAATTAGCCTTAGGTTGTGTAGAAAGTTGAGGCTTGAGCTCACCGATGACATGGGAACAATCATCTCTCAAGTGCATACGGGATGATACTGACTTGGCTGAGTCACTTGAGGGAGAGGAGGGGGAAACAACAACTTTTCCTTTGTCATGCATATGGTGGGATTCGGTTTTGAGTCTTTTGCTTGTGTGGGAGGATTGTACAGGTGAGTGTGCAGGGGAAATCTGAAAATTTGGGTTAACAGGTGGAGGAGGAGGAGGTAAAGACAAATTTGGCCAACGAAGATGGTGGGAGATTGCTGGGTGAACAATCTCTTGCCATTTGTCATTCTTGGGAACTTTAGGTTGCAAAGAAATAGGAGGGGGCACAAGGATACCAGGGACATGCTAGGGTTGGAAAGGAGGCCTCTCTGGCCTAGGCTGGACTATCCCTTGTCCAATCCAATTGAAAAATCCAACTTGAAAGAGCTGGTTTATCTCTTGAGGATCGACATCGAAATGTATTGAGAATCTGGGCCTTCTAGGCCCCCTGTTCCAGTTTCCTCTTCCCCTATTATTCCGGCCACGACTTCCTCTGCTGAAAAAGCTCATCCTATATGCTGCAATTATTAGAAACTAGATCTTAAACAGACCATACATGACATTATCTTAATATGAAACAAATTTTGGCTCAACAATCACATCAGACCCATGCAATCCAATCCATAAAATTCATTTAATAATTGTCAAATGAGCAGGGGGTGAAATATGGTTCAGGGGTATCTGAGGGGATTGTATTGAGTGAAAAAGTGATATCATGACCGGGAGTAAGAACACGATTACTGCTCGACAATTCATTAAACAATTGACTGTGCAACAATACCAAAACATATCAACTGTCATCTATCTCCGTGTTATTTTTTTATCGCTATCATAGAAAGTTTTAATTTAATTTTAGTGAACATGGCGTGCAAAATGAATTTGGGATTGTGAGGGGATTTGTAATGAGCAAAAAAGTGAGAAAATGAAAGGGAATTAGATGGATATTGTTCATAAAATAAATCAAATCAATCAACTATCATAACTTTGTTTCAAAATTAATCCAAAAAGCATCCACTTCCAAGACCAAAACATTCATTGTTCCTCAATTTCATACAAACTACTTGTTGTCTCAATAACAATTTAATTTCCCAGAAATCTTCAATTTATAACAGTCTGTGTATTATAACTTATGCAAACATTTTCAATTCAATCAGTACTGCATGCTCTAATGTTGATCTCTTTTCCTTTTTTTAAATAAACAAAACATGCACAATGATCCTTATTATCTATGCCCAACATTCATCTTTGGTAATGAAACAATAATACACCCAAGATAAACAATCAACAGTCACTGTCCTTTAACAAAAATGAGGCCCAATTTATTTACCCACATGTTCCTTTTAAATCATGGATAGACTTAAGAGCATGCACGAGGAACCAATTATATACATAGGTCTTTAATCATATCATTGACATAATCTTGAATTGACAACAACAACCAACTCCAAAAAAAAGAAAAATTGGAACCCCGAGCTTGATCTTTGTGTGAAATAATATATACAGACTTCCTTTTAAAAGGAACGACCCACATAACCATATCATGTATGAAATGAATAGAACTAAATTGACACACATGAGTCTCTTAAACTTTTGATATAACCATGATCGTGATTGGTGAAACAATCACTCACAGGTGTCTTCTTCATTTTAAATGCAATGAAGATAATGTTGAGATTAAACACAGTAATCGAGACCATAAACGAATAGAAGGACAACTCTCGATTGTATGAACCACATATTTTCTTTCTTCTTTGTTCAAATGAATTCATCACAAAGAGGACACACAAAGATTCGACCAAGAGGGGGGAGCCCGTGCCTTTAAACTTCCACAATCACTAAAATGATAACCCAAAACTTGACAAACCCCATAAGGTGCCCGAGGAAGGTTGAGGCAAGTCAGAGTCCAAGTCAGGCTCTTTAAAAATCAAGTGCAGAGAGGCAACGAAAGCCTTCTTGTCTTTTAAAAAACATAGAGAGATAATGGTCTTTCATATCCTCATATCCATTTACCATCGATTAACAACCACAAGCCACAAGATAATCTTAAAAAAAAAAAAAAGCAGTGAGCCATGCTCCTTTAAAAAAAAAAAACACAGTCCTTCAACTTATAACTTCAAGCTCTTGACAGGATCATAAGTGAATGTCTGAGTGGAGAATAAAGCAATTCAAGCTAACCAATCCACACACACACATATGTCACTAACACTTTTTTGCAGAGAGGGTTAATTTAAACAGTGACGAGTACTCGAAAAAACAGAGAGATAATGCTTCTTTCCAACACCTAGGAGGTTGAACAACTTCCAAAAACAATTGACAATGAGGCCACATAACAGTCATCATTATTGCAGGGATGAGAGGAGTGGTGTGTGGAAACTCTTCTCAACTCGTATCCATTCAATACATACACAAGCATGCATTAACATTCAGGGCCAAACAAGATTGGACTTTTGGAAAGATTTCAGCGAAAAGACAGTAAGGAATGGGCCATCAACAACAGCTTGGAGTTTAAACAAAAGAAACACACCAACTGTCGACAGGTGCTCTGCAACTGGATAAAGATTACGACAACGACTGAGAGGGAAATGAGTTGACATCCACTGAAATACAACCTGGTTGTTAAAACCCTTCAACCATAAAACACAGAGCTCATTGCACCAATGTCACCATTATTTGACAGAGAACCATCATAAAAAACCAAGATGACCAATAAATAACCAATGCACACCCATTACTTCGCTTGCAAATGCCAATATTTCACAGTAACCACAGAGAACCCATAACACAATGTTTACACACAGTCAAAAACTCAAGAAAACACAAAACCCATGCATTCTTGAGCCACCATTTGATTCATAATACAGATAGTCCATCATGGATGGAAAGCTAAGAACCATACATGCGAGAAAATCGCTTCAATGACGAAATGATCGTGTTTTCCCCTTCCAATCCCGAAAACACGGAGCTTTCACAACCAACAGAGCAACAATGCAACAATTCTAGGGTGACAAGCTCAAGGGAGGTTTGGAGTGACATGCAGTAAATGCACGTCACTTTCTTACCTGGCCTTATTCAATTTCATGTATGAGCCATCCCACTAACATATCATCCACCATTAAAATCAAACCATAACCAAGGCATAATTCAATGCAATATCCATCGTAAAGATTTGATACCATATCAATTCCATAGTGCGCCACCCGAGATATATCATACCTATACGTTAACCTCTTGCCATAACTCCATACGATAATCACATATCAACATTTCTATATGTGCCTCCATTCAAATTTTAATAAAAATTGCATAGTCCTTTAACCAAACACATAGTATAATAGCTAGGTCCACCATTGTCACAAAGGTCTATACATAATCCTTTTTCCATATCTTTAGAACTTTTCCATAGTTTTTTCCTTTTGTTTTAATCAAGTTCCCATTTTATTGATTTTTTGCATACATATACATGGATAAGTAATCAATGTGTGAATCAGTGATCAAGGTTATAACATACATAACAAAGCACCTGTAACCAACATGATCTTCATACCCATGGAACTGTTTTGTATCGCAAGTAAATACCAACATCATTTAGCAATAATGCCTCAACCACCCATTTATCACATCAAATGAAACCAAGACTGCATCATCAAAAAAATGTAGGACTGTGTAGGCAATATCATAACAACAACAACATATGAGCGTAACATGTCTATCCTTGCTCCTCTAGTCTACAAGGGGGTCCCACCTACTAGTATTATATTATGTTGGAAATACTAAAACAACTGAGAGAGGGGGGGGGGATGAATCAGTTGTTTATGAGCTTAAACAATTTTATACCTTTTAAATATTATTAATCTTCCTTCAAGTGATCATCAACAACATACAACATATGGACAGTAAAAGTAAAGACCATCAGTCACACATAAAGTACGCACAGAGACAGATTTTCACGAGGAAACCCATAAAGGGAGAAAACCTCTTCTTCTTCGAAATGATAGGCAGTCTTTTTCAGTTCTGTACATCATTTACAATTGAGCACCAACTCAATGTGAGGTTGCTACCTCTGTTTTA
>ML790044.1:57530-88825 GCA_009831015.1 Picea engelmannii | reverse complement strand
AGAGAACACTTGTTCTCCCTAGCACCACCCTGCCACCCTTGTTTCTCTGGCTGCAACCAGATGGAAGCAACAACTTCCTGTGTTCAAGCTCCCACTTGAACCTCTGAGGACAACAGTCCTCCCGAGCACCTCCCAACCACCCTAGAATATGAAAATAATGAATACACAGACAATTTCCTAGATAAATCAATTCTTACCTTCCTTTCTCTGTTCTGTAAGTCTGATCTGTTCTGCTATTCTTCTCTACGTTTTCTCTTGCTCTGCTATTCTACTCTGCGTTCCATTTCACTCTGCACATCTGCTTCCTTTCCTACCACGCATCCTCTTCTGTATTCTTCCTTACTGTTTCACTCCTTTCCTCACCAGAACAACCCACCTTCCACAATCTGTCTCATCTTCTTTTATGCATACCTCTCCGACGGTTCCACTTCGCCTTCCCTCAGCCGAAACAAGAACACCTGTCCTAGCAACTGAAACGCTAACCGATTCGTCATCATGAGTCCGTTTTGCTAACAGAATCCAAACTTAGTAGTTAACTATGAGAGAGAACAGTAACCCTCCGATCAATACTTGATCCAATGGTTCAGATCCAATCGGGATTTCCCACATCGCGATTTCGACACTCTTGGCGATCAGAGTTTTTGTCACTTACAAATCCCGATCCCCGAAACTCCGATAAGAAGTTAAATCAATGGTCCAGATCACTGCTTGATTTAATGGCTATGATTAAATTGCCATATCGCATATCGCGATTTCGGCATTTCTAATGTTCAAAGTTCTTGTCACTTCCAAATCGCGATCCCCGAAACTCCGATATGGAGAAAATCAACGGTCCAGATCATTTCTGGATCTGACGGTCCAGATTCACTCGCGATTTCGCATTTCATGAAATCGGGGTTTTTGATGTCAAGTGACTTTGTCATTTCAAAGTCCCGATCCCCGATGCCGATGCGCCCCTTTCCACGTGCTAGCCCCGCTGGCTATAGGCCTTGGCCCATATGACCGTCAACACATGACCTCGGTCAAACCTCTCATCGGGGTTTCGACATTTTCGATGTCACCATGCACATGCCTACGAAATTCTCGATCCTTCGATCCCCGATGTGTCCCTTCACACGTTGGCCCTCCCGGCTCAGCTCCCGCTCATATGTCCAACTCACGTGAACACAAACTTATTCCGTCGGGGCTACGGGGTTCGCGAGTTCGAGATGCACGAATTCCTTGCTCCCGAAATATCCGATATCCCGATATCCGATGTGAGATGCCACCTGTCCTCCCACGCCGACTCCTCTTGGATCCTTGACACACGTCCTATCTGAGATCCACGGCTATGGTCTCTTCTCGCAGTTCAGGGTTCAGCAGGCCTCGCACCCTTAGTCTCAAGACTCCCGATATGTCGACGACGCTTGATCCTTTCCCACTTGTCCTTGCAGATGGACGGTTCTGATTAGGTCGGGTTTTCCACGATGAAATTCCTTGACTTCTGGTCAACGGGATTGCCGATATCCCAACTCTCAATATCCCGATGGATGGCCTCCCTGTCGAGGCTGTTCCCAGTGGCGCTTGATCGCTGCCACGCGTCCTCTCCAAGTGGATGGTCCCGATCTTGTCGAGATTTCGGGACTTCCAATGCCCTGGTTCCCTCGACCTTGAGAACTCCGATTCTCCGATGGCCGATGTCTCGATGATGACTCCTCTCGTCGGGATTCCCTCTCCTGCTCACGAGGACTTAACTCCCTCACAGCTCTGCAGATCCGATGGTTGACGGGTGTCTGCTTCCGATCTGACGGCTCAGATCCTCTCTCCGACAAGGGCTGTAAACTACGGTCCAGATTCATTTTGGATTCAACGGTTACGATTGAACCGTGATCTTGTTGCAATCTGTCTGATACAAACCCATCAATGACAACAACCATTCGTTGTCTGCAAATTTTCCATCAATGACAACAACTATCAACACGCATTCGCTGCTTGTTCAATATTTGCCAACATAGTATTATCATAATTAAATAATAGCGCTTTAGCAATCCTTTGCGGGTGAAATTCATCGTTGCGATTTTAAAAGTCAACACACACCACCGTGTTTAATTTTTCTATGAGCAGTGTGATGTGGTACTGGTTATTCCATATAACACACCAGTTTGTGGTGCCTCATCTAAAATGATACACATCATTATTTACACCGGTAAGTTCGGTACTATATGTTGCTTAGAGCCCCATTGTGTATTTTTAGCGGCGCATTGTGTCTTATAATGCACTGGTCATGGGGAGTTCAATGCAGTGAGGTGCACCGGTGTAATTTAGTTTCTAGAATGCACCAATGGGTTTATTGCAAAGATGGTGCCTCTTCTAAGATGAGAGGCACATGTAATGCATACCACCATTTTGGTGTGTGGTGCTTAGATTTTAGCAATGTATTGTGTAGTTTTATATACACCACTAGCAATGCTTCATGTACATTCAAAAGACGCACTATGAGCGGTGCTTCTTGTAAATTCATAGGACACACCATGTCCAGGGCTAGCCAAGCACGTGAAGTACACCATGCAATTTAAAACAAAAATAAAAAAAATGCCAAGTTTAAGCCCATTTTAATATTTTAATCCGATGAAAATCAAAATAAGGAGGTAACAAACAATTTACCTGGTCTCTTCTCGCTCGAGGAGGCATGGTTGGATCGTAGAGAAAAAATGAAAATGTACATTGTTTTCCAAAATTTGAAAAGTATTAATTTTAAACTTCACATGGATGTAAGATTTAATATTTATCGATATCTCACATTCTTCTGTGCGATTAGGGTTCCTGAAAACCCTGCATCTCAATCCTGCGGTGCTGGTGTTTCAATGGATTTATCCTCTAGGGGAGCTCCCCTCCCCCTCTGTACATCACCGCCTTCTATTTGTTGATAGCCTCACTCAACAAATTAGCTAGTCCTCCCCCTTCAAGATTCGTTAAGAAGCTGGACACTATCCCCAAAGTTCTGATTTACCCCTCCAACTCTCGTAACCTATCTCTAATACTGGTGAAACAAGGTCTGATCGGTTAGTTTATAGGAATCTGTCCCTCTCCCCACTCTATGACCAACTAGGTAGACAAAAATCGATGTCCCCTGATCAAAGGGGATCTCTCCATAGCCTTCTGCAGTAAGGGGGTTTTGTCTTTCACTTCGAAGAAAAATCAGACAAAGATCTCATTTTTTGAAGCGGGTCTTACTTCATGGGTTCTCAAGGTATGTATCTCAATCATTGGACTCTTGATTTTAGCTTCGAAAATGATATCCCCTCAGTCGTCTCAATATAGGTCTGTCTTTCCTACCTTCCCCTTCACTGCTGGAATGATGACACTATTCAAATCATCGACAATGCGCTTGGAAAGTATATAGATCGTGCAAAACCACCCAATGGCATGCAAGTCTGTGCACGCATATGCGTTGAATTAGACATCAAAAAGGGTTTACATGAAGATCTGCACCTAACACTAGACAACTAGACTTGCCTATGACAAGTGGACTATGATCAACTTCCCTTCAAGTGAAAAGCTTGTCATGAATACAACCACTTCGCCAAAAAAATACCCTAAAGCACTTGAAGCTCCCTCACAGGCGGAACAAGCAGAACAATGGAAACAACCAAAAATAAGACATCGAGCCTAGAAGCATGGCCCCCAACAAACAAATGCTCAACCCCCCTCTCAACCAGATTTGACCTCTTTAAAAGGTAAGAAATCAGTTACTCCTCCTGATCAAGAAGAAAACCCTCCTAGCAACAACATGTATGGAGAGAATAAAGAAGATACCATGGATTAAAACTATTACAACCCCATTGTGATATAATACGCCCCCAAAGAAGGAGAGAAAAACCTTAACAACACCCCCCCAATCCAATCGCCCCACCTTTCCTATCCTGAAGAGACGACCCCCTAGTACTCTACAACTAGGCACAAGAATGGGAACCTAATCATATTTGATCAAGAACCCATTGAGGATACAGAAAGATATTCTGACAGAGATCAAGCTCAGAGTCAACTGCCTAAGAGAGCAGGTAGAAGAATGAAACAAAACAAAAGAGAAGAGGTAACAAAAAGAGAAAAATATCTAGGCACTCAAACTACAATGAAAATCTCTCTTAGAAAAGAATTAGTGGCCACTAGAAGTCATGGAAGACCCATCCCTACTAAGGGTGGGGCTTCAAAACCTCTAGGTAAATAATCAAGGTTCTCTCCTAGAATTATAGAGGACTGGGAAATAAAGAGAAAATAGACTCCCTCAAAATCTTAATCAAGAAATAAAACCCCCATATCCTCCTCATCCAAGAGACAAAAATGAAGTACTTTGACATCCTTCAAATGAGTCACAAATTTTTGCATAACATTTATGTTCTTGCAGTAAGCTCCAGAGGAGGCTTAGGGGGACTTTGTACCCTTTGGAAGCCCATATTCTTTAATCTAGATTTCAACCTGGATTCCCTCCACTAGCTATTAGTATGGCTTAGTCACCTATCCACAGACCAGATGAATTTGTTCAATGTTTATATGTGTGACAATTATCATGAGAAGCAGGAATGTTGGAACTCTCTGCTGGAGTTCCAATACTCTGATTTCGCTTTGAATTTTATTTTTGCAGGGGAATTTAAAACGACATTACAGAGCAACAAGAAAAAGGGGGGCTCTATTTTCAGAGACCCATGTAGGGAGAGGATGGAGGATCTCATTCAATCCTTGAATGTGCTTGACATCCACCCATCCAAAGGACATTACTCTTAGACTAATAGGCAAACAAGCTCTGGTCACATCGCAACTCAGCTAGACAAGTTCCTATTTCATAGCCCCTTCCCGTACTCTCAATTTTCCCTCTCCTCCTTTATTATTTCTTGGGCCTGCTCTAACCACCAACCCATATTTATTCTTCTACATAATCCCCTTAATTATGGCCCTATCCCCATTCGATTCAATCCCCTCTGGCTCAATCTCCCCTCCTTTCCTTCTCTAGTTGTTTTCACCTGGAGTTGCTAGATCTATGGCTCCCCGGTCTACATTTGGGAACAAAATATTAAAGCCACTAAGCTCGCCATCAAGGAGTGGGCCAAAATTTTCTCTAGCCCTGATCGCGAGATTCAGGCCATTCATCTCCAGTTGGATCTACTATGGGAAAGAATGTAAGAGTCCCCTATCACCCAAGACATTTTAAAATAAGAAAAGACGATCTTTCTATAGTATCAGTCAGCTCTTTGAAGGGAGGAGGAACATTGGAGATTAAAGTCACAGAGTCTTTGGTTGTAGGCCAAAGATCGGAACACTTCCTTTTTCCACTAAAAATCCAAAGCTCACCTATGGAGGAATAATGTGAAAGAAATTAGACTAGAGGATGGGGAAATCTGCTCCACTTTTGAAGAGATCAAGGAAGCAACCTTCAAGCACTTTGAGCCCTCCAAGTACAGAAGCCCAAATCCACCTCTTGGCCCACATCTCATCCCTCGTCACCTTGAAAGACAACCTCTCCCTCTCTTGCCTGGTTACAGAAGAAGAAATATGGAAGAACGTCCTCCAATTCAACCTCGATAAGGCACCGAGACCAGATAGGTTCACGACTCATTTTTACAAGAAGTGTTGGCATATTATAAAATTTGACCTGGTAAGGATGATTTAGTATGTCTATAAAAATATTCTAGGATGGGAGGTGCGACCAAATTAGCCTTACTAGCGCTCATCCCCAAGGAATAAAATGCCACCTCCTTCTCTAGGTTTAGGCCTATCTCTCTGTGCAACGCCTCATATAATATCATGGCTAAGATAATTGTGAGCATGCTTAAACCACTTCTCCACAAGCTCATTTCCGCCAATCAAAGAGGATTCTTCGATAAGAGGCAGATTCTGGACAACATAATCTTGGTTCAAGAAGCAATCCACTAGAGAAAGGACACAATTGGATAAAGGAATGATCATAAAAATCAACATGGAAAACATATTTGACTGAGTCAAACACAACTTTATATTTTGGATCCTCCAAAAAATTGGCTTTGATACAAGCTTCACTAGTTGGATTTCCGCCTGCATCAACACACCTTGGATTGCCCCCCTGGTAAATGGTCACCCCACTTATTTCTTCAAATCCACTCGTGGTCTTAAAAAAGGATTCTCCCTTTCCCCCTTTATGTTTATCCTCACGATGAAATCTCTTAACAAAAGACTGAACTTTGAAAGAGCCACGAGATACATGCCTAGAACCAATATTGTTCGGGGAATAAATAAGATAAACCATTCACAATTTGTAGATGACACTCTACTTCTTGGTGGAGCTTTGAGGGTCATCACAACTTATTTCAAATCAACTTTACACCAATTATTTGAAGCTATGGGGATATTGGTTAGCAACCACAAGAGCCAAATCTATGCTTGGAACGTTGGCATGTGCGCCCTTGTTTCACTAGCCATAATTCCTCAATTCTCCTTCATCACAAACTGGAGCTCCTTCAAATACCTTGGCATCCCTATCTATCTGCACTCCCTAACCTCATTTCTTTGGCAACACATTCTTGAAAAATATAGGTTAAGTTTCATAAATGGGGACCTCATTGGCTCAATCCCATGGTTCGTTTGGTTATGATCAAATCAGTTCTATCAGCCTATCACATTTATCAAATCTCTTCTAAGCTTGTCCCTATGATCATTAACTCTGCTTTTTCTAGGGTGACCAGGAAGTGCCTTTGGCAGGGAGGGAATTCCAACCATTGACGCTTTCATATGGTAAATTGGAATACAATCAAGGCTCCTAATTCAAGAGGTGGGTTGGCAATCATTGATCCTACCCTCATGAATGTGATCATGGGAGAAAAGATCATATGGAGGCTTATATTGAGCAAAAGGACATGGTGGAAATAATTCATCCTCTTTAAATATCTGGGCAGAGATCAACTTCGTTGTCTTGACAATCCCTCAGAGGTTCCTTGAGGTTTTCAAATGTAGCACTTGTTCAAATAGTCCCTCCTCCTGATTCAAGACCTACTAACATGGATCCTTGGGAATGGAAAAAAATCAAGGTCTCGCAAGACAATATCATGGGTAAACCCCCCTTGTCTTCCAATATTCTTTTTCTCCCTCTCCATAATTGGCTCATGTCATAAGGGAAATCCACCGTCTCCACCTGGTCAAACTTGGGTCTTTGGCTTGGATGGCACTTAGGATAAGTCCTTGATAATCTCCAGTATTTTGCTAGCCGCCTAGTTTTGAACCTCAACGGGATGGCCCCCTGACACCTCTCTGATATGGACTCCCGTGGCTGGGGGGACCATGGCTTCATAGTGCATGCAGGCTACGAGCATCAACTCCTTCATTATGTTCTTCCGCTAAAGGTGAGACTCTGGAGTAGCATTTGGAGTCTTGATTTCCTTCCAAAAATCAACATCTTTTGTTGGACCTTGGCTCATAGAAAAATCCTCATGGGGGGAAATCTAATCAAGCGGCGAATCCAAGGCCCCTCTTGGTGTTTTCGTTGTGACATTTCTAGTGAATCCTCTGAACACCTTTTTTTGAATTGCGATTATTCCAAGGAAATTTGGAAAATGGGTCTCCAAGGGATTCCTCATCAGGTCCATTGACCTCACTCAATATGTCATCTCCTCAACAACTGGCACTCTTCGTATATGGGCTCCTTTCTCCACAAGCCCATCTTTAAGAAAATCTAGACGGTCCTTCCCAAATACATATGTTGGTATCTTTAGTTAGCTAAGAATGGAGCTATTTTTAAAGATCCACCCCCCCGCTTAGTGTCGTCATCTCCAAATCATATGCACTTTTGTTTAGGCATTTCAACTCTTTCCAGCTTAGGCTCTCCCCTCCTCATGCCTTTGATGGTCCTGAGCAAAATTGGGCCCAATAGTTTTTAATACAACACTCAGTCCCTCCCCCCCAAGGCCCAAGTCACTCTGGACACTTCATTTTCTCCCACTAAATTCTCCTCGTGGATTCTCTCCCAAAATATCCACACTCTTTGTTTTGACAGTGCCTCAAAAGGGAACACATGGGTGGTAAGATCAGGTGGGGTTATTCTAGGCCCTCGAGGATCTCCTAAATCTTCCTACTCCTAGGGAATTAGCCTCTCTACAAATATCCAAGCAGAGGCATACGTCCTCCTACAAGGTGTTATCCTTGCCAATTCAAAAAATATCACTCATTTAAACATAGTGGGGGACTCCAGGATCATAATCCACTACTTCACATCAAACTCCTCTCCCCTAGACTCAAGAATCAACTCCATCCTTCTCATAATATGACACACCCTCTCCACTATCCCTCTTACTCACTTCTACCATAACAATAGTGAAAACAATGGCCCCGTTGATCACTAAGCCAACTTAGCCTCCACCATGAAACTAGGGGCGTTGAATGTTAATGGAACCACCTCCTATGCTCCCATACCATGATGTCAGCATGCACTACAATCTTATTTGGAGGAGCACGTGGCAACTTTACTATCTCCTTTCCTCGTGTCATATCCCCTCCTCTCTCCTCCACCTGCACCCAGTCGAACCTTGTCTCATGTCTGTATCCCTCCCTCGTGCCCCTATCCACCCCACCGCAGGTCCCCCAAGTCTTAGTACGAACCTTGATCCTTTTCATAAATGGAATTTGTTCCACATGCAAGGAAACTCCACCTTTCTCTTCAAAGAGATCTCTCGCTTCGTCGAGCTCACTTTATGTCACGTTTGTGCTACAAATCACTCTGCTCTCATTAATGACCTTGGTTATGGTTGTATTTGGCCCATCGTGGTAATAAATCCACGTTTGTGCAACGCCTCCTTAAATCTCTCTGCCCGGGCCGAGTCTTTCATTCCACCACCAAATGTCCATCATCATTCCACCATTCCTTCTGTCTCCCAGATTGACTCTTAGGAGACAATCCTTGAAGGAAATATGGCAAGTAGGTCATCAAGTGACTCAAAGATCTCTTCTTAGTCAAGCAAGTTCACTCCAGAGGAAATTCAGTCTACTATCCTAGAGCTCCAATCAAGGAATAATGGACTAGAGTCCTAGGTAGAAGCCATATATGACATCCTGGTGCAACAGTGAGAGACAACAGAGAGATTGACAGATGTAGTTACAACGCTTCCAAATCACTGAACTCCAATTCTACAAGATGGAAGCTCCTCCTCCCCCAAGCCTCGACATATCAGATGTAGACTCTTCTCCTGCAACAATGAGTAGCCTCTTAGATTTAAATGAGATAGCCCTGGAAGAGGAAATCCCACACCAAGGTAATCTGGACAAGCCTCCCTATGGTTAATTGTAATGCAATGTTTGTTCACCTTTTTGCTCGGGACCTTAATCTGTATATACAGATCCAAAATCTCTATAGAAGATCTCGTTGGCAAGAATGAATTCTCCAGTGTAATAGATAGAAAAGTCATCATTCAAATCCAAGTAGAATTGGCTTTGTTTTCAGCAAGGCTCTATTTTTGTAACCATATTTGTGTGTTTCAACCACAAATTTTTTGATAAGATATATTTTCTAGTTTTTGTTATAATATTTTTTTTGGAAAATGTATGGAATCTATCGGTGAAGCTATCAAACCAAAGAAGCAACATTGTATATCACGAGAAATAGGGTGACCATAGAAGGAGAGTGAGCACCAAAGCTTATGTGTGTTTGGAAGCACAGAAGGAAATGTAATAATAAAATTTGGTTTGGTGATTTTGTTTTATTTTATCATATCGCGTTTCACCCTATAGTAAGACACATCAGTGTGTTATGAAGTACTGGGATGCATTGGCATGTTTTTTTTTTTTTTTTTACCCTATCATGGTGCACCATAAAGTAAGACACATCAGTGCATGGTAGTATGAGTAACATGATGGTTGGATTTTTGGCTATATATTAAAAAATCTCGAGGCTATAGTACTATTAAGTGCATTGTTACTGTTATTCGATGCACCACTATTGTATATGCATCAGGAAAGTTTTTTTGGTTTTTTAAAATATTTTTTTTATTGAATAACCAATTATTATAACCTGATCTGGTGCATCCTATAAACGCGCCCTAGTGCTCTTAGTTTATCATGGAGAACCAATATGCATTTTATTTTTTTTAAATAAAAAACAATATTTTAGCATTTTATACTAATAATCGTTATCAATGCACTTTATTAGTGAAGCATTGGGGTGTTATGTTAGTGAGTGCATCGGTTATTTTGGATGATTTATATGCACTGATGTAAAAACCTTCACAAAAACCTCTGGCCACCAGCCTCTACTAACAACCTATGTTATAAGTTTAGAGAAGGGATAAATTTTTCATAGAGGTTTCGTAAAAACCTTCGCTACAAGGTGTTCTCCTTGTAGTGTAGGTACCATGCACATGATAGATAAACTAGTTGGCTTACATTGTTCGTCAATGAGTAATATAGAAATCACATATAGGTAGTTATATGGTTATGCATGATCTTTTGTTTTGCTAAACTAACATATAGGTTGAATGGGATAAGTGATAGTAAGATAAGTGTGATACTAAAGTGACGTAGATGTTGTGGACATTGAAAGATAAATGGTATGCTAGGAAACATTATTTTTTTTATTTAATTATTGGTTCAATACATTGCTATGATATTTGAGCAAGTGCATGTTTTACATGAAGCACAATTTCCCAAACTGATTATTCGATGACAATGCTCTAAGAACAACAACAATGGCACAATATTAACGATAGAGTGTCGACCTTAGTTCTATCATGAGCGGTGGATGTATTGTTCGTCGTTTATCCTCTAAAACTTGGACTTGTGGGAGGGTTGTGTTAAGCCACGCTCCCCTAGACGTGTGATGGTGACTATCAGTTGCATGTTGGGGAATCTTGGTCAAGATAGTTGACACTTTCTCTTATGGGTTCTATTTAGGGTTAGATCGATGAAGTTGACACTCCAACATAATTTAGTAGAGGAAATGATAGGATGTGGAAGATGGAAATAGGTTAGGGAGGAAGGTTAATTCAGAGTAGTTAAGAATGTTGTTGGGAAATAAAAATGCAAACTTAGTTCCTTTTTTTGTTTTAATTGCTTTCTTAATTCATTTATGATAATCTTGGTGTAGTTTTCAATTCATATTGGATCATTCTAACTAAGTTAGTAAGATTTCTAGATGTTGTGTTTAAAGAGATTATTGTCTTGCAAGTTTGGATGAGAGCACATAGGAACTATGCATTAGATGTGATCATTAATGATCGATGAATTATTGTAATTCTAATAGTAAAGATTACTAAATGATGCATTACTAGATTTGTTGCACTGCATACTTGGTTGTGAACATATATGAGTTATGCATTAGAGGTACTGATTGTTTATCATTAGTACATGTGCAAGACTTTATGTGTATGCTAACTACATATACATACAGTGTGCATGTACACTAGTACAACTACTTGATGTATTAGTTACTAAACTAGGTTATTAAGTAAGTCTTAATTAATGGTTGAATAATTATGGCAATTAAAGTGCATAAGTAAATATCTAGTCACATTAAATGTCCTCAACTTGATTCATTGGTTGGTAGGATGTATTAAATGAGTATGGTGGTTGCCATGGAATTTAAGGAAAATATTTAAGTATTAATTATATGCTTGCATAAGAAAGAGGGCTCACAACTCTATTTGAATTATTTGAATTATTTTATTGAATTCATTTAATATTGTATTTTAATTTACTCTTCCCAAATATCTAGAGGTGGTTGATGACCATTAATTAGGGTAGTTGAGGAGACCTAGGGAAGGGGGGTGGAAATGGGATAAGGTGTTGGATTTATCGGTGGAGGAGGCATATTTTTTTTTTGTTTGAGGTAAACCATTGGAAGCACGAGAACTATCAAAAATAATAATTGTGAGATCTATCAGAGATATCAGAGACTGATTGTTGAGATGTTGAGATACTGGTGGTGGATTGTTTTTTTTTCTTAGAGCTTTGGGCATGGAGGGCTAGGAAACCCTGAGGTTTCCTAAGTTAGGGAGCTAGATATGTTGTTCTTAGTTGGGTGGGAGGATAAAAATCCAATTAGGTAACCAAATCTATAGAGGAGCATTGATGGACTAAATCAAACATACTCAAAGGTATTCCTCCCTATCACTCTATGAATTATGCAATCAAATGTTAAATAAATTCTTGTTATGAATAAATACTCGAGTTTAATCTTCAATTTAAAGGTTAATTGATGTAGGGATTGATTCACTAAATGTCGAGCTTGACAATTATTTGGAGATGTTTAAATTCTTATGCTTAAAATGTATATTTACAATAGCAAATCACAAAAAAAAAAATTGTACATTAGACAAATGCTATGCAAAAATTTCATTTCATTTTATATTTCAAAAAATATAATACAAATAAAAATATAATAGAATAAATAATAATTTATAACACCCATTAAAGGGTTAAAATAGAGTGGGGTGTTACTCATTTGAATCTTGAAATTTGTCTAGTTTATTTATGTTCTTTGTTTTTTCATCATACACTCTCACTTTTGTCTTTAATACACATTGTAAACTATCTTAAAACACAATAATTATGGAAAACAATAACAATGCTTCATTGTATTTGTAATCCGTTCAATTTTATCGGTTTTATGTTCATTGTTTTTTTCAATTTAGTTCTACATTAAAAAAAAACCCATAGAAGTTATAAATAAAAAGGTATATATCTATTACAAGAAGGAAAAATTTAAATTATGTTTTACACAAAAATTATTTTTGCTACTCTCTCCTACATTAGTATTTGTTATAAAAAAAACAATAAGGAGTATAGAGAACCCCGTGAACTTTAAACACTGAGTAATATTGTCATCGATCATTTCACTTCACCCATGAGAATTATCTAAAATACCATTTTAACATTAACAATACACTTAACCTTAAATCACAACAATATAGCAACAATGAAATAGTAAAATGATCCATTCAAATCTAAGGAATGGTTAAAATCCTTCATGAAATGGCAAGGCCATCTTGGAAGTTCATTTAAACACATTTATTAGAGTTTGAAAAGCTCTTAGATAATCCTGGAGAAATTACACTTATCCATATTTGAGTTTGGGTAATGGTGCCCGGATTGAGATGAGAGAAACTTCATTACATGAAAAACTCGAAGAAAAGATGGTAGCACTACAAGAGAAATGGTGGCCTTGCAGATGACTTAAGTAAGAGGAATAAGCTTTCAAACACAAAATTTGAAGCAAATTGGGGTACACTATGCACTTTAGTACTTTGTTTAGTCTTTTGATTCTAGTATAAAACTTTGTTTATTCTTTAGATTCTAGTTTACGAGATTTGTATATGTCCTATGTTGTAGAGTTAGACTTAGATGTTATACGTAAATTTTCTATTTTCTACTAAAAACATATAATGTGTAAAAAACAAATGCACCTAATTTTGATCCTATATAAGGCCAATCTATGTAATTCTTAGTTTAGTTTGTGTAAAAAAACTAAAACACTCTTTATGTACTTGCATTCTTATGAAGATTTTATATATAAATAAATATATATTTTTATTAAAAAATATTAATGAAATATACTCTTATCGATAGTGAGGTTCAAAGATGTATATATAGATAAATATATTTCTTTTTAAAACAAAAATTGCATTCTTATGAAGATTTTATATATAAATAAATATATATTTTTATTAAAAAATATTAATGAAATATACTCTTATCGATAGTGAGGTTCAAAGATGTATATATAGATAAATATATTTCTTTTTAAAACAAAAATTAGAAAAGTATATTCTTAACAATGTTTAGGTTTAAAGCTTATTATATTAAAAAGATAATATAAATGGTTTTGATAAAATAAATGAAATTAAATAATCACAATAAATTATTATAAACATATATTTAAAATCATAAAATAACTGAAGTTAAATAATCATAAACATAACCAAATTATTAGTCCTCGTCGAAGGCGTAGAGGGACTATAGCGATCGATAATTCGTTGACTTTACACTAGTTTCTCGTTTGACTACAAAATTTTGCATACTTTCTAATGTTTGACATAGAGAACTAAAATCATTATTTTTTATATAATAAAAAAAACCATATATGTTATGATCTGATTGGATGATAGATTTGAGGTCTTATTGCCAGCTTCGCTATTCCCAATGAATTATATGTTGCCATATCCAAAGATTTATCATGTACGATACTTTTTTTATTTGTATTAATCATATTGAAATGTTTAGATATACAAGGTTTATAGTGATCGATAATTCCAAAGTTTATAACCTTCTATTGTCATTTATTTTGTTGTTTGTGCTATTATTATTATTACTCCTTTGTATTTGTATTGAAATGTATTGACACTTTTTTTGAGGTGCTTGAATAGGCCCGAAAACTTAAATGTTTACATGACGCGAGGTCCTCAAACAGGCCTGACAACTCAAATTTTTGCATACCGTGAGGCCCTTACACAGCC
This sequence comes from Picea engelmannii, assembly GCA_009831015.1. NCBI lineage: Eukaryota > Viridiplantae > Streptophyta > Pinopsida > Pinales > Pinaceae > Picea > Picea engelmannii. Next base: position 74,384 of record ML790044.1, on the reverse strand, counting down.
TAACAACCTTAAATGTTTATCTAAATAGGCTTCTCGGAGTACATTTTTCCTCAAAATTTTTCATACAATGTTGCAGTGAATTTGGACAATATTGTTGTCTACCGCCAGTTGAATAGGCATTGTATGTTTCATACTTCTTCCAGGCTTAGAATTCAATTTTGTCATCGTTGAAGCTACATACATTGTTTACTGGTTCGGTGGGTGCTTCTTCTTCGTTGGTTCGTCGGTTGTTGCTTGTTGTTGTTGTTTGGTTCACAATTCGACCCGCGCTTTTGTCTTTCATCGTTCCAGAGTAAGTTTCCATGCCATAATTTTATTTTCTATTCCTTCTTTGTTGTTCAGTGTTTGTAGTTTGCAAGTAAGAATTTTTGCTTATTTCTACTGAAATGATCGTCATATGTTTTTGGTTCCTTCTGTGCTTCAGCTGCAGTTTCGTAATCGTTGGAGATACATATTTTGTTCACTGGTTCGGTGGTTCTTGCTTGTTCAGTGGTTCGTCGGTTGCTGGTTGTTTTTGTTTGGCCAAAGTTTATGATTTTGGGGCCCTGGGGCTGCAGTTGGGCCTGTTCGTGCTTTCTCGCTGGTTTGGTGCTTGTTGTTTTCTTTTGTTTACTTCGGCTTTGCAGGGTTGGGGTCTTGCGCTGACACTTGGAGCTGTTTTATTATTATTATTATTATTATTATTATTGGGGTGCTTTACGGTGTTCAGACCCTGCACCCATAAGTGGACATGCGGTTGTGTTATTTTTCGCCTCTAGCGAGGTCGAGATCTGTTCTGCTGTAAAATTTTGTTGATACTTCAGTGTTGACATGATAGAAAATAATGGCATAAAAAATAATTGGACAACTACATGTGCAATTGCAATATCCATTGTTTTTTTGTTAAAATAAAACATGTGCAAGCTGCATTTATAAACCATGTATGGTGGAATGTGCCCATATCACAATACATGTTCTTTATCCTCTACACAGACTGGTGTGACCACGATACAATTTGTCTTGTACTTGAGATATGATATGTACAACAAAGAGAGTGCAAAATTATATTTCCATGTCTGGAAGCATATATGGATACTTTGCCACGGAAAACCAAAATCGTTTAGCTATGGCGATGCACTTTCTTAATATTTTGTGGCTTGTAATATATTTTGGGCAGGGAAAAAATGTATATATTTACAACCATGGATGGAAAAAAGAAAAGGTTCATGTTTCTGCCTATTTTTTATTATATTCATTGATTCTCATTTACTGTATGTACATATTACTTGTTCTCCGATGCATACTAGCTTCCATTCAAATTCATTGTGTTTTGTGTGTTCCCACATTCAAACAAACAGAATAGCTGGAGAAAACGACGAAATCTTGACTGCAGCAGTGGAAGAGGAGATACAAAGGTACATGCTTGTATTGTTATTTCATATTCGGTTGTTTTGTATTTCATTTATTGTTTGTATGTGTGTTCACCAAGTTTATTGTATGTAGATGTTGTGTGCCTTCCTACATAATAACTTATCTTCATTACATGTCTTCCTGCATGTTAAATTCCTTGATGTCCATTGTATTTTTCCTGCATTGCTACATTTAAACAAAAAAAATGTCTGGAGAGGATGATTAACTATTTGGTGTGAATGTAGATGAGGAGTTACAGAGGTGCATATTTGTACTCTTATTTCATATTCCAGTGTTGAGTATTTCAGTTATTGTCTGTGTATTTGTTGTGCTTGTTCCACTACTTTGCACCTTTTTTTTTTTAAATTGTTTTTTTCTTACCTGTATGTATATGCTATGTATATTTTTGCTTATTCTCATGTGAATTGTATTATGTTTGTTGTTACATTGAAATAAATAGAATTGTTTTCCTTTATTTTACATGTCTTTCTTCATACTAACTTGCCTTCATGTCCATTGTATATTCGGCATTGCTACCTTGAAAGAAACAAGTTGGTTGGACAGGAAGATGAATTCTTCTATGCAACAACAGAGGGTTTTGTGGTACAATCTTCGAAAAGGTATACCAATTGTGCTAGTAAATTAAATATACAAAGCGAGTGGGGGCATATAATATTAGACTAGAAAACGATGACTTGGCAGCAATGGGCCTTTGTGCCCTCCCCCATTATACTTTTTCCATTTTCTATTATCCATTTTTCTTTCTAATTTCTCTACTTAGTGGTCTTTCCGAAAATGCCTTGGTGCGCGGGTTGGCAGACTCACGGGTTCACATTTGTCGATTGCAGGTGTCGAGCTGGCGGGTTCAAGATTGCTCCCCTGGCTTCTGGGGTTTCGCGATATACAGATTGGTCGTCGTGCCCCGCCATCACTCCCTATTTACTGTTACACATTTTTCCATTCAAAAAAATCAGAGGCATACAATTTGACCCTCGGGTCCTCATGTTTCTTGAGTTTCTCTTGACACCCTATTTCGTATTCCATCTCCTTCCACCCTGCATCTAACATTAAGAACTATTATGGACAGTATACAATGCATATGCTTGTTTAGTCCTTCTGATGTTCATATACACATGCTTGCATCAGAAAAAGTTGGACTAGTGACATGGCCATGAGCAGTCAGTCATCCCAGACATCAACAGAATGACAAGGCCAAAGGTAAAGATGCATACATTTTGTTCCTAGTATGTTTACCAAACAAATATCCTCAACTATTTATTCATATATGGCATGGTGAATATGCTGATCATGTCATCTGCAATACATGCTTTGCAGTTCACAAGAAGTATCAACAAGTACAAGCGAGACGTCGAACATAGCACAGGCTCTACAGACTAAGAGGTGTGGTTGCAAAACTCTAGCTCCATAGTTCATCGAAACTATGCATCTACTTGTAAATTTATGCCAGGAAAAAAAGAAAACAAAAAAATAATGCACACTACCATTCACTTTACTTTTCATGTTCAAAAATTGTCACTAGGTCTAGACTTGTAACACCCAAAGCACTATCAATAGAGGGCTTGAACAGCCGCTGAACTGGAAAAGTGTTCATCGGGGACATAATGGTTGCCTATAACACCTACTTGGACAAGGAAAACAAAAATAGATCCATTGTGCGTGCTGACATGACAGACAAGGATGCCATGATGACAGTCACACTGACTATTCCTACACAACTTGTCCAGAAACATGCAGAAAAGATATTGTCAGGTAATGGGATATCCATTACAAATTTTAAAATATTGCCCAAAACAGTATATGACCGTGGTGATTGTGATCGCATTATTTCGCTCAACGAAACAAGTATTGTGAAAAAAATTCTTGTTGTTTGTTCAGAATATCGTTTTGTCCCGGACGCAACTATCAACCAACTTGCACAGAGCAATGACATTTACCCAATCGGAACCATTGGCACAGTTGTCACACTGGCGAGAAAACTTGGCTCACAACACATTCTGCATATGAAAGATGGAGAGTCAGACAACGACAAGGCAATGGTACCGTTCTCCATATCCAGTTTTGTCCTTTACTTTCGCATGTGCATGTGTCTCGGTTAAGTTACACAAATATTGCATTGTTCCATATTGCAGCTACAATTGTTCGATGCCTATTCAAATTTGTTTTTGTCAATGGAACAACAATTGCATAAAGGGCAATTTCCACTTATGCTCTTCAAAAATATAACAAAGAAAAGGGATGTTAGAGAAAGGATCTTTCGCACAACCCAAGAAACATTTGTAACAGAGTTGCGAGCAGACATAGTATAGGATCTGAAGAAACTAACTAGCTCTACAACTGTTGTGCGTATACATCTACAGAATCATCCTCACTTTGCTGATACAAATAACCTTCACCAAATTTCCNGGGGGGGGGTGTAGTTGTTTATTATATTGTTCAGTGTATTAATTCCTATGCTTGTGTTTCCAGGTTGAAGGTGTTTTGGTTGCAGCGAATGCGTACTCGACCCCCTTTGAGCATGTATGTGTGAAATGCAACTCTCCTTCTTCTGCTTCCGCTTTGATAAGTGATGATACGATTAATTGTCTGCGATGCAGTGAAAAATGTCCATATATATATGGACATTGCCTCAATGTTTCCATCCAAACCATGGGCAACACAACCCTTCATTGTACAATTAGGCAGCCTCTGTTACAAGATGTGCTTCCTGGGTTAGCAGAATTGTCGTATGAAGCATACCTACAGAAAAAGGCAAGCAGTGTCTACATGCTGCGTGACTTTTGGATACACAACAAATTTACCTTAAATGAGGACAATGCAATATTGCATATCGAATGAAGAAAAAAAAAAAACAAGAAAAAAAATCATATCGAACTTTGGCAGGAAACAAAAATATCTCACGTGTCTCTGTAAAATTTATTCAACCCCCAGATGAATGCTCGTCATACTCGAGTACTTCAGAATCTGATTACAAATGCAATTGATGTTGTTATTTTGATGTTTTCTTGCATTTCCCAGTAAGAACTTTGCAATGTGTCTCTGCAATATTTCTTCAACACCCAGATGAATGTTCGTCGGACTCGAGTACTTGAGAATCTAATTACAAATGCAATCGATGTTGTTATTTTGATGTTTTCTTGTGTCTCCCAGTGAGGATTTTGCATGTTTGTTTTGGTGTGCAAATAAAAGAAAAAAAACATGGTGGGTGGTTGTTGCTTTCATGGAGGATCCTGCACGTTTTTTGGGTGCCCAAGTTCGACAATTGCTTTTCAACTATTTAGCCATGACATGATTTCTACAATTTTTTTTCGAGTGCCTGAATAAAATAAAAATTTGTCTCCAACTATACATTTATGGTATGGTATATGCATTTTCTCAATGCCCTAATTGAAAAAAAAAGGAACTTGACATGGATTGAAACATCAACTTGAGATATTCAGATCTCGCTATAGAGATTGCACGCACATAAGATTGTTCGGTCCAAAAATGATATCAAATTGTTTGATGCAAAGGTCGATCGTGCTGCTCTATGGAACCTTGTGGGATATTTCTTGCGGCCTGTTTGGAGTTTACTTGATTCTTGGTTGTATGCTTCGTCTGTCAATTTGTATATCACGGAACTCCAAGTGTTGTTTGGAGGACATAGAACAATAGAATTGCAATTTTTTAGCCAACCAACCCGCAAGTCTGCCTGTCAATTTGTATAGCGCGGAACTCTGGGTGTTGTTTGTAGGAAACGAAACTATAGAGGACATGATTTTCCCTTTAATATAACCTCTGTGATGCAAATGTAATATGTGGCTCGTTTTAGCACTTTTCCTTGATCGACGAACTTGGTAAAATTAATCTACTGGAATAATTTGAAATAAACGAATATATATTGTGTGAAGTCCAATGGAGCTATCATATCAACAATAGGCCTTTAAAATTGAATTTGGTCGTTGTTATACTTGCGGTGATAGAATTTAAAAAAGCTTTGTTTTGTTTACTTCATTTTTTTTTTTAAATAAGAGATTTAAAATCCTTTAATAATTTTATGTAATTAAATTGTAAAATATCAATATTTAATATTAATAATTTAGTATTTGAAAATAATGTTTTTAGATAATGTTAGATAGTTGATAGGGATCACCATCTGTAAACAATCACAATCTTGAGCCTGCCATCCCTGGAGTTCGTCTGTCAATTTGTATATCGTGGAACTCTGAGTGTTGTTTGGAGGACATAGAACAATAGAAGTGCAATGTTGAGCCAGCCACCCGCAAGTCCGCCTTTCAATTTGTATATCGCGGAACTGAAGGTGTTATTTGTAGGACACAGAACAATAGAGGCCCAATTTTGAGCCCGCTATCCCGAGGACCCGTGATCCAAAAAGTGGCTAAGTATGGAATGAGGGATCCATACATGCTCTATAAAATCTCATGTCCATACTATATAAAAGTACATATTTAGTATGTATTACTCGTTTTTTGGAAAATTTCTAGGTGCGTAAGTTGGCGGGTTCACGTCTTCAGATTTCCACTTACTTTTATATCACCAGCCCGACCGACCGCTTCCCCATTTCATATTGTACAAACTTTTTGGATCGCGGGTTTTCGAATAGCCGGTTACCGGATAGGTGGGCTCAACATTGTGTTTCCATTGTTTCGTCGCCTTCAAACAACACCCGGACTTCCGCGATATACAAATTAGAAAACAGCTTGAAATAAAAGAGTATATAATATGTGAATTCTAATGGAACAATCATATGAACGAGAAGACATTAAAATTAAAATTCGTTGTTGTTATACTTGCGGTGAAGCTAACAGTACAAAAACTTTACTTAGACATCCAAAAATTGATTTTCTTGTAACTTTTGGATGCTTCTCTTATACAAACAGATCCTAGAAACTATAAACATTGCTCGTTGTATCTATTCCTTGATTGAAGAACTTGTTAACATGTTTAATGCACTTCATAGTTATTGTTAAGATCATAAATGGGGCTTTCTTACAACAATTCCTGCTTCCGAAAATTGTGATCCACTTTCTTTTTTGCCCTCTACTTTCCCTTTTTGGTAACTTACTCGTTTTTTGGAAAATGTCTAGGTGCAGGATTTGGCGGATTCATGTCTTCAGAGTTCCATTGTTACTTTTATATCACCAGCCCGACCGATCGCTTCCCTGTTTCATATTGAACAAACTTTTTGAATCGCGGGTACCTGCATAGGCGGGTTCAACATTGCGTTTCCATTGTTTCGCCGCCTGCAAATAGCACCCAGACATCCGCGATTTATAAATTAGCAAACAAATTCCCCTTCATCTGGTTTTCTTTTTCTTTCTATTTACTTGGTCCTTTTTCCAAATGTCTCATGCTTTTATATACAACACCCGAAGTTCCGCAATATACAAATTGTCCTCTCAACATTGCGCTTCCATTATTCCCCTACGTACAAATAGCAACCGAAATTCCACGATATACAAATTGACAGCCGAAATTTGTCACTAAGATACAATTTGACCATCGGCCCCTCACGTATCCTGGGTATATCTTGTGACCCTTTTTTTGGTAACCCGCCCGACTTCTTTCTATACTTCAGCGTTTCTTGGAATCTGTTTCACAGGTTGACGAGTGGAGGAAATGTACAATGCTTGGTTGCTCTTTGCCATCCCCACTACCTTCGTACTTCTTTCTAGATATGCAATTATTAAGCATTAATGCTAGTAGTTCATTGTGTAGGAACCGTTAAGATTGTCATTAATGTCTGGAAGGCCGAAGAAGATTTGTCATTACTACGAATTAAACCAAGATTTGTGGAGAAGAGTGTTATCCTTTCCAAGTAGTCATTTCAAACATGATGCAATCTCTTTCGTACGTCGGTTGCTTGGCGCCTTTAAGAAATCTCTAATTCTTAATCGCTCTTCGCCGTCACCGACACCTTCACACTTTTTTCTAAATATGAAATTAGTGAGCTTTAATGGTAACAACTCATTACTTACGAACCCTGGAGATTGTTTGATCAGCGAAAGGCTCGAGGAGATCTTCCATTGATGCACATTAAACCAAGATTTTTGGAGGGTTATATTATCCCTCCCTGATTTTCCTTTCAAACATCGTTTGGAGCAAACAAAAATTCTCATTAACTTGTGACAGTAGTTCTGTCCAGATACAATAAACACCCTCGGTCATGATGGCCAGAGGTTTCATTATTCAAGTGTGTATTCTTACTACTCATCTCCCTCCGCCTAGGAGCAAAAAAGGAGATCGTCCCTTGGTACACCGAGAGATATATTTCAAGCCAAAAAATTCCAAGGCAACCTTGCCTGCTCAGAGAACCTATCCAGTTGCATTGATGGTTGGCGCAGAGGTTGATGCCATGGATTCTGAGTCGGAAGAATATGATCTGATGGACGATGATACGACAATGGATGATGGCAATGCAGAGACTATTCCCAGTCCTACACCCAAATTGAAATCAACCATAATGGGCAGAACTTCTCGGCTCAACGATGGCAGTCCTGACAACACCAAAAGAAAGAGTTTCAGAAAAGAAACCGACGCTGAATGCAATAGCCGCTTTGCGGCTCAAAATTAGGAATTCCAGAGGTCCAAATTAGGTTTTTCTAGGAAGAAGTCTTTCACTGTAAGGAAATGATATGTTGATGCTCCCAGAGATATATTTCAAGACAAAAAACTATTCAATTGCGGGACTACTATCCAGTTATCTAGATATACAATTAACATCTTAGGGAATGAGGACCAAAACTCCCACTGGTGTAAGGCATATTCCTACTAGTCATCTCCTTCCACCCAGAATGGACTAATTTGGGCCTCCAGAATTGCACGTGCAACCTGTGTCCCTGAAGTTTTCGACTATGGAGAGGCGGTTTCTTGGTGTGTCCTAACTTTGAGTTAAGGGATATTTCATTTTCCCTGCAACGTTTTTTGTATTCTTCCTCATGGGAAGCTTCTGAGAACTATCAATTTTACCACAGGATGATCCATCGAGCAGAAAACTGCAAGGATTTCCTTAAAAAAAAGGCATGGTAATCAGTTTTGTATGCATGTTGAAGAGCATATCGATGGATCCTACATGTTGCAGATCTCGTGCCTGTTTTTGTGGTAGATATGTTCAATGTTTTGGCCCAAAGAACTGGGTCCAATTTCTAAGGATAGATATATAATGCTCAGTGTTCTTTTTTTTTAATGGATTTTCTATTAAAAAAATTGCCTTGGAGTCTTGGTTGTTGCTTCTTTTCTGGATTTAACGCCTCTTCTCATTGGCATGGTTCGGTAGTCTCGTAGTTCTTAGATATTGTATTTTCTTAGGTAATTTGTTCTAAAATGGAGCATCTAACAATTATATGACAATGTACGGTGTCGATCCATCAGGATTTTATGCAATCAAAAAATGAATTACACACAGTTTGAAACCAACGTTCAATTCTATTCGTAATGCAGATAGAACATAGCAATACCAAATCACAATGTTGCAGAAAGATCATCGTTCTTGTTTCTAGACATGCAATTACTAAGGTTTAATGCTAACAACCCATAATGCAAAAAGTTTGATACTTAAGTTAATATGTTACAGTCATGGAAGAATGTATCAAGAACACACTTACACCCACAAGTTGCAATAAAATCTAATCTTCAACAAAGCATTTGCTGACAATTACTAGAAAATGATGGTTTTGCAACAATGGGGCTTGTTTGAAACCAATTCGCGCTTACGAAAATTGCCCTCCACTTTTTTATTTTCCCACTCTTTTATCCCTTGTAGTTTCTCTTTCTGGTTACTTAATCATTTTTTTTCCGAAAATGCCTTGTTGGGCAGGTTGGCGGATTCACGCGTTTCGACAGAGCGCTTCCCCTTTGTCTAAATTGCACTTTCCATTGTTCTGTGACCTGCAAATAACACTCCGGCTTCTGCGATATGCAGATTTACTTCTGGGCTCCCACATCATCCCCTCCTCTATGTTACACATTTTGCACCAAAATGTTTCGATATATACAATTTGACAATCGGGGCCTTACGGCTCTTCGAGAACCCGTCACCCTATTTTGAAGCCCATCTGATCGCTTTCCACACTTGACAATTTCTTGACATCTTTTTGGTGGATCGTCGAGTTCGCGGGTTCAGGAAATTTCAAATTTCTAGATGTTGTTTCATGTGCCCGCTACTTTCAGATTTCTTTCCAAATATACGCAATATGTATACAACTTATCCAACAACATACATAAAAGATCTTCCCAGGAAATGGAATATCTATTGTAGATTTGAATATATTGGAACTTCTTTTCCCTCTTCTATACTTGACCAAATTGTTGTTTCTTTTTCCCCTCTACTCTCTCTTTCTCTTTACTTAGTCATTTTTTCTGAAAATGTGACTCCCACCAACCAGTAGCCATTCGATGCCTATGCACTTTTCAGATCACGAATTCTCGGACACCCGGGCTCTATATTGAACTTCCATTATTCCTTCACCTGCAAACAACACTCAGACCTCTACCACGGGTTTCAAAATAGGCTGGCAAGGGTTCCCTCATGTACGGATCCCTCATTCCATACTTAGCCACTTTTTGGATCGCGGGTTCTCAAGCTGGTGGGCTCAAAATTGGGCCTTTATTGTTCTGTGTCCTACAAGTAGCACCCAGAGTTTCACGATATACAAATTGACAGGCGGACTTGTGAGGTGGCTAGCTCAATATTGCACTTCTATTGTTACATGTCCTCCAAACAAAACTCGAAGTTCCGTGATATACAAATTGACAGACGGACTCCAGGGCTGGCAGACTCAAGATTGCGATTGTTTATGAATGGAAAAGTGCTAAAACGAGCCACATACTACATTTGTGTCAGTGGTTATATTAAAGGGCAATGCATGTCCTCTATAGTTTCGTGTCCTACAAACAACACGCAGAGTTTCGCACTATACAAATTGACAGGCGAACTTGCGGGATGGTTGGCTACAAAATTGCAATTCTATTGTTCTATGTCCTGCAAACAACACTCAGAGTTTTGCGATATACAAATTGACAGACGAAGCATACAACCAAGAACCAAGTAAAATCCAAATAGGTCGCAAGCAACATCCCACAAGGTTCCATAGAGCAACACACATCAACCTTTGCATCAAACAATTTGATATCATTTTTGGACCGAACAATCTTATGTGTGTGCAATATCTATAGCGAGATCTGAATATCTTGCACTCCCACATCATACCCTCTTCCGTGATACAAAGTTTTCACACGAAAGTTCTGAGACCTGCAATTTGACCTTCAGGTCCTCACGTCTCCTGGGGACATATTGTCACCCCATTTTGAAGCCCCTGCGTCCGCTTTCCATATTTCACCATTTCTTGGAATCTCTTTCACGCCTCCAGTTCCATACTTACCCGAATTTTTTCGCTTGCAGATTCTCGGACATGCGGAATACACTTTCAGTGTTCCTTGACTTGCAAACAATCCCCCCTGCTTCCAAGATATAGAAATTGACTTCCAAACTCCTACATCAACCCTCTTCAGTGTTACAGAGTATGCACTAAAATTTTCGATCAATACAATTAGACTGCCAGGCCCTCATGTCTCCTCTAGGACCCTTGTCATCCTATTTTGATGCTCGTTCGCCCACTTTCCATGACCATTTCTTGCAATCTCTTTCGCGGATCGTTGGGTTGGCGGGTTCAGACAATTTCCAATTCCTAGTCACTGTTTTCTGTGCCTGCCACTTCCGCACTTATTTCCAAGTATATGCAATAAGTATATAACTTCTCCAAAAACATGCACAAAATATTTTGCCACGAAATGGAATATCTATTATAGATGTGAATATATTAGCCCTTCTTTTCCATCTTCTATACTTAACCAAATTCTCGTTTCTCTTTTCCCTGTACTTTATCTTTCTCGTCACTTAGTTGTTTTTCCTACATCATCCCCTCTTCCATGCTACACAGTATGCACTCAAAAGTAATGATCAATACAATTTGACCGTCAGCGCCTCATGTTTCCTCGGGAATCCTTGTCAGACTATTTTGAAACCCGTCTGACCACTTTCCATGGCCATTTCTTGCAATTTCTTTCGTGGATCATATTCCTAGTCGTTGTTTTTTGTGTTCGCCACCTTCGCACTTCTTTCCAAGTATATATCTTTCCAGGAAATGGGATATCTATTACAGATGTGAATATGTTAGCCCTTCTTTTCCATCTTCTATGCTTAGCCAAATATTTGTTTCTCTTTTCCCTGAACTTTATCTTTCTCGTCACTTATTCATTTTTTCGAAAATGTCTAGCTGCGCGGGTAGGCAGACTTGCAGGTTCACATTTGCACTCGTGCTCTTATATTGCGACACTGACCGATCGCTTCCTCATTCCATACCTAGTCACTTCTCTGACCGTGGATTCTTGGTAGGCGAGCTCTAGATTGGACTTCTATTGTTCCATGACCTGCGAATAGTACTGTGACTTCCGCGATATACAAATTTACAACCGGACTTAGATCATACCATCTTCCGTATTACAGTCTACCTATCATGCCCTCTTCCGTGGTACACATTTTGCATTGAAAACTTCTGAGACATACAATTTGACTGTCGGGTCTTGACGTCTCCTGTGGAACTATTGTCACCCCATTTTGAAGCTCGTCTGTCCGCTTTCCATACTTCGCCATTTCTTCTAATTTCTTCCGTTAATCGTCGGGTTAGCGGGTTCAAGAAATATCCAATTCCTAATCGTTGTTTCTAGTGCCCGCGCCCTTTTGAAATTAGCAATTAGCAATTATATATAAGATCTTATTTCTAAGTATTATATTAGCAAGCGTTAATGCTAAACTAGGATTTGAGGAAATCTCCCATTAATATGCATAAAACCAAAATTTTCGGATGGTTATATTATCCCTTCCGACTGTTAATTTCAAACATCATGGAATGTCATTTGTGCGTCGTCGGGTTGGTCCGTTCATGAAATATTCAATCCTCGATTCCGAAAATGAGTGTGACCGACCATTTCCCTATTCCATACTTAGCCATTTTCCTGAAATTTCGCAAATATACAAACCGGCCGCTGAACTACCCCATCATGCTCTCTTTCATTTTACGCATTTTGCAGTCAAAAATTCCGATACATAAAATTTGACCGTGGGAGACTCGCCTATTCTGAGTATCCCCCGTAACCTTATGTTGAATCTTATCCGACCTCTTTTCAGTCCTTGCCATTCGTTCCTTGCTCTCCCTTGTCGCCGTGACCTTCACACTTGTCTATAATAAAAAAATGTTTTTATATTTATATAGTACATTTTTCACTGAAAACTTCCAAGAGATACAATTTGACCGTCGGGTCCTCACGTCTCCTGTGGAACTATTGTCACCCCATTTTGAAGTGTGTCCGTCCGCTTTCCATACTTTGTCATTTCTACGAATTTCTTCTGTGGATCGTCGGGTTGGCGGGTTCAAGAAATATCCAATTCCTAATTGTTGTTTCCTGTGCCCGCGCCCTTTTGCAATTAGCAATTACCAATTATATATAAGATCTTATTTATAATTATGCAATTAACAAACATTAATGCTAAACCAGGATTTGAGGAAATCTCCCATTAATATGCATAAAACCAAAATTTATGGATGGTTATATTATCCCTTCCGAGTGTTAATTTCAAACATCGTGGAATGTCAGTTGCACGTCGTCGGGTTGGTCCGTTCATGAAATCTTCAATCCTCGATTATGAAAATGAGTCTGACCGACCATTTACCTATTCCATACTTAGCCACTTTCCCGGAATTCCGCAAATATACAAATCATCCGCTAAACTGCCCCATCATGCTCTCTTTCGTTTTACACGTTTTGTAGTAAAAAATTTCGAAACATAAAATTTGACCGTGGGACACTCGCCTCTCCCGAGTATCCCCTGTAGCCCTATTTTGAATCTCGTTTGACCGCTTTTCAAACCTTTCCATTCGTTCCTTTCTCTCCTCCATCTCCGTGACCTTCGCACTTGTCTATAATAAAAAAATGTTTTAATATATATTTTGTTTCAAAATATGCAATTAGTGACATTTAATTCTAACAACTCATCGTGAAGGATTCGTATAGATTGTCATTGATGGGTGAAAAACTCTAGGAGATATCATATTAATACACATTAAACCAAGATTTGTGGAGGGTTATATTATCCCTTCTGAGTGTTGATTTCAAAATCATGAAATGTCGTTTGCACATCATCGGCTTGGCACGTTCACGAAACCTCAAATCCTTAATTTCTCTTCGCCGTACCCACCACCTTCTCACTTATAAATATGAAATAATTAAGCTTTACTGCTAAGCGTTCATCATGCAACACGAATACAGATTTTCATTAATCAGTGAAAGGATCGAGGAGCTTTCTCATTCATAAGCATTTAACCAAGATTTTGTGGAGAGTTATATTATTGGCTCCAACTGTTCATTTCAACCATCGTCTGGAGCAAACCAACGTTCTCATAAACCTATGGCATCAGCTCAACAACAGTTCTGTGGAGATACAATGAACATCTTTGGGCGTGAGGACCATAACTTCTAGTGGTCCAGAGCATATTCTTATTACTCAACCCTTGCCACCCAAAACGAAGTAATTTGGACCTCTGGGATTAGTCGTGCAGGTTGTGTCCCTGAAGTTTTTGATTGTAAGGAGCTGGCCTTTTGGTGCGCCGATAAATTTATTTCAAACAAAAGAATTATTCCACTGCGGGACCGCTCTTTTGTTTCTTTGTCACCTCAGGTCTTCCGCCAGATGTTAAGATTGTCGGAGCCAACATTGACGTTCTAAGGAGAATATTCCAAACAGTTCCTAGCAAAGCATAATAATGGGTTGGACCTCTTGCCCGATTTATTGGAAGACCCGATGGTAGTTCCTAAAGATATCACAAACTTGCAGGTTAGTTCATTTAGAAATCCATTCCACGAAATTTCCTGGTTGTTTACAAGAATAACGGGAAAGGAGTCCACAACAACTATTTCCCGGATGGATCTTTATATTTTGTATTTCACAATCAAGGAATAAGCCATTTTTTATTGGGGCAAGTTAATTTCCCATGAAATTTGTTCCCAATTGTCAAGCTTCAAAAGGGGAAAGAAATTTTATATGTCATCCTACTTAGTTTTTGCGATAGCACATTGCTGCCAGTTTCCAGAACTGTTTCTGTCCAAGAATGTCAACTGGGAATTCGACCCAATAACGTTCTGGTGCCAGGCCTTGTGGAAGCACAAGGGCTCCCACTGTTTTTATGAGGTTTTTAAAGGCTTCGTGTATGTTTTCAAATTTTTGTTGTTAGGAGAAGATGCTCCCCGCATATCTGAGTAGGCAACCAGTTTTTTGGATAGGAAGGGGACACTTGAACATTTGGATAATTACACTGTGATAAGGATTTTTGGCTCCAGGGAAAAACATGCTCTCCTTCCATGTCACAATACAAACAGAATGTTTGTTACAGAAGTGGCACGAAAATACAACTATTGGTTGCATCTATTCCAAGAAAAGAGAAAAAAACAGTTCATTCCTCTGCCTTGGAAAGTCGGGGACTTCGTGTTGAAGAACGTCAACAAAATTGACGAATTCGCAGCGCATTCTAACAACTTGAACCTCAGATATGCTGAAAGCCTAAGAGGGTTTGACCCCGATAAAAAAATTCTACAACATTTACAAACACTTGGCTTCAGCAATTGTTTTTTCAAAAAACACCTGACCAAAAACATAGACACTGGCAGCAACGCTCCTGCTTCTGATGTTGATGAACTATACACACTGCAAAGCAACACTAAATTGTACAGGCAATAAGGAAAAGGCCCCGGTGACAAGAGTGTTCAATCGACGAATAACACTCCCAAAAGTACAACATCCCGGAGCATTGCTCCAATAGCCCACCACAGCAACAAAGAAACTCATAATTCTTCAAATGGAGGAGGAGATAACGACCCTCCTCACTCTAAAATTGATAGTTCTCACAAGCTTCCAATAGACAAGAAGAGAAAAAAAAATGTGGGACAGGCGAAAGAGCCTGAAATTCAGAGTGAGAACACGGAACTTGAGTCTGATTTGGCTAGCGTACTCCGCTACCTTGATCAGCCCGAAGACATGATCCAACATAGTCGTCCAATGGACATATCGGATACCAAAAATTTTGACGAAGATGAATCCTTCGTGTTCCAGAGCGTTGTTTTTGACAGCCAATCCAAAAAATTGATTATTGAAAAAAAAAATGTAAAAAATAAGAAAGGAAAATATTGTTCAGAGGTTAACCTTGCGAACATGTGGTCATCCCAAATCTGTCAACTTCACATAGCGAGTGGAGATGCACTTCATGATTCCATTGGAGGCATCGAGGCCAAGAATGCCAGACTGAAGGACCAGGTCAAGGAATTGGAAGAAGCTTTGATTCCTATGACATTGCTTGCCAATCCTTTGGCAATAGCCATGCCTGCCACCCCTGCAACCAAGTTAAAAGGATCCTCCAACCTCCTCGCATCCTGTGTAGGATATGTGGAGAATAATATCAATAAAAGAATGGAATTGGTTACTGAGGTGTGGGAAACATCACAAACCATGACTTCCCTTGGAACCAGGGTACATAATTTGCTCGAACATTTGCAGGCACAGTTAAAAGATGAAGAACATTTCTATTTAAACATGGTCCTTCCTTTTGGCACCATTGTCAACAACATGACATAAACAAGAAGAAGACAACAAGATCTTCCATCCAAAAACTGGATTGGTCAATTAAATGCATGCTGGAAAGAAAAAGTGAAGAACCTGCATCTCATTGTTCAGTCATGTGAACAAGCCATATCAAAGAAAGAAAAATTATTCACAAAGTTGTCCAGAATAAACTTAGTCGGAAGGACCAACGAATTCCAAGACCCCAACCTAATCGTCAACTCCTTGCCCTTAACTAGGAAAGACTTCGATAAACAGGTTGATATGTTTAAGGCGTTGTCTTTGGAAAATTTTTACAACATCCTTGAATATGGTCAAGATGACGTCGATGACTGGCTAGTTGACTATTCAGTACAGAATGAGGAAATTGATCAGGCTCTGCGCAATCTTTCTATCGACTTTGGGGAATTCGAAAATGAACTTTTCAACATAAAAATACGAAATGAGATCAATGTCGCCCTGATGAGAAGCTACATTGAAGAATGGATCGAAAAGGAATTGAAGCAGGCCAGTGACGAAAGGCAATAGGCAGTTGCCACGATTCCAACAGTCATCGACGACATCAATGAAAAGGCATCCACAAACAAATAACAAAAAGGGGTCATATGTACCATCATTGTAAGTCTACTGATCGCATCCTGCTTTGTTTATCAACCCAGTTATTCCACTTCTTTAAATAGAAATGTCTAGCCAAAGACTGATACCTTTCAAAAAAAAAAAAATCAAGTATTGCACTCTACCGTCGCCCACTTCTTCTTTCTACAGTCTTGTTTCTTGTACAT